>DWQX01002151.1:0-23221 GCA_018245475.1 Pharmacophagus antenor
ACCCTCCGAAAATGTCCGTTACCCAACCCTTCCGGGCAATTTTACGCCCCCCCCCCACCTCCCCCCCCCCCCCCTCCTCCCTTGTTAACTGGGAGGATACATAGCCCGTGAGATGGTTCAAGGCCAGAAACAAAAGCACGCTCGACGTTCTGGCACAATTCACCAGGATTGGGATAGGGGAAAAACCAATAAAATTACGTTAATTATAAGTACTATTTATTTTTATTGTTGTAGCGACGAGAGAAATACACAATATCTTAAAATTTAATTTTTTTACATATTGCGCTTTCTGAAATTGAGCCCGCTGACAGACGCAGACGGAGGCTGTTCGTTCTGATTGTCGCCCTTTCGATACGAAATGCTAAAAGCAGCGCAATAAACTGTATTTTATTATGAAATAATATAACAAATGGATCGTAAGTGATACGACCCAATAACGCACCCAAATTTGCTTCCTCAGTCTACTCAGAAGAATCAACTTTGAGACGAAAGACTTCAAGGATAATAAACAACTCTAATATCACGCTTTCGCCTTTCATCTTCTAATCAACCGTCGCAACTCTGCCAACAGGTTGCCGAAACAGAAGCCTGCAGGCATCAAAACCGTCATTCAAGGCACAAGTCAACTTTGAGCGCACATTAACTTAGTAAAAATCTAATTTGTTAAATGAATTTCATTTGTCACAGTGTTTCATTTAATTGTTCCGAAAGAGAAAAGAAAAACCTAAATTACCGGTCGCCCTAACATCTGAGAAATGCCACGTGCAGCGACGAAACGCCGAAGTCTGTTTCAGTATAATTTTTTTTTTTTTATTTATATTATTGATAAAATGTAATCATTGTAACATGCCTATCTTGTTCCTTATAGTAATGGAAAAAAATTGGGTATTTACATTGATGCTTGCTTATATTGGATACCTCATGCCAATGGTATGAGGCCGGAAGAACGCAGCTAAAAACTCTACGTAGACACTGCAACATTCTCTCCATGGCTACTAAAGTTGCGCTTGCGAATTCCCTTCTACCTATCCTCGATTATGCAGATGTTTGCTTGACGTGATTCCAGCTCAGCTTCATAATTTGTTCTTGTGTTCAAAATTGTGGCAGCCGCTTCGACTTCGCGGGGACACACATTATCGCCACTTCACACAGTGTACTATTCAATCCCCTCCCTCCTCCGTGTCTAAAAAATCAGTTTGGACACATTTGTATTTCGCACGATCGTACCCTGGGCACAATAAATTTTTCTCTTCGTGTCCCTGTACATTGTATTTCTTTCTTCCAAAACTCTTTTTCACTGTTTCGGCGGTTTGTCTATGGAACTTCACCTGTCCGTGTTCATCATGCTAAATCTCTATTATCTTTTAAAAAATTATTTGCTCAATACTATTGCTAAAGGATAAACTTTTAAGAATAGATATATACACATTCTTTTTATTTGTTTCTTTCGCATGCTGTAATCATCACACTTCGTATTGTTTTGCAATATCGAAGTGCACCACTGTTTCTCTCTTTTTATTTTTCTTTTTTTTTAGTGGGTTGTCTGGAAGAGATTGCTTTCATAGCGTTAAGACCGCCCACTGTACATTTATATAATCATTTATTTTTAATTGTTTTGTAAGTTTTGTTTTTTTTTTTGGTGAACAAAAAAGTATATTATTATTATTAAAATTTTAAAATATGTAATACAAAGTATTAGTTTTTTAAACCCTACGTGGCTTCGTGCGAAGCTTGCACATTCTCACAAAATAATGGATACATTTAAAGAAGAAATATTGTTATATTAATTATAAATATCCTGGAAACCTGAAAACATTTAGGAAACAATAATTTGCTTTATTACCAGATATACTGATCACGACATTTTGAAGGAACAAATCTAGATAATAAATTCTGTATATCTATAATTTTCACTTTTATATCTTTATACTGCTGGCAACATTGCCTTATATCTTTCAATTCGTAACGACAAAAAATAATAATTCAATAATGTACAACTATTATACAGACCGATGTAGAAAAACATGTAAATGTGTCCGTAAATTTGGTGTTAATTTTTTTTTAGTTTTATTATAATTAACGTAAATTGGATTTACAAATAATCAATTGGAACACATTCAATCAGTTCTCGGTATTATTTTCAGCGTGACCGACCCGTCGGGCGTTAGTACGAACCGCGTTGGGTCGAGCTGTAAGACCCTGCGCGTGCTCGCCGCAACCTCCACGCGGAACTTAGAGAAAAATTTCAGCATGCCCACGCGTAATTGCAGCTTTGCGAACCTCGAACCTGAATATTGAACAAATTACAATATATAACTAACTTATACTTTGGAGGTGGAATCGCAGTAAAGGTAGGCTGCCCTTAGGGGGGAGGGGAGATAAATCAGTTTAATCACTAAAATATCCTTAATGTTGTTACGCTATTATTCTACCTCAGTGACGCAGTGGTTTACCCGCCGGACTTGTGACACGGAGGCCTCGAATGCGAAAAGTATACTGGAGGAGCATACTTCACCTTTTACGGTATTCTCACTTTACATCAGGTAAAATCGATCAAATGTTAGCTCATAAAACTATAAAAAAACAGCCCTTACCCAGCACCAGTTTTATCACAATTATGCATAAATAACCCTTCTTGAACTCCCAACGCCCTCCATTTTTAATCGACATTTCTCAGACGATTACCGAAACGGAGAAAGAGCCCTTTAAGTACGCATGACCACGCGCACGATTTCTTGTAAAAATAATTATTAAATTACTAGCTGTGCTTGCGAACTTCGTAATGCTTAACAGTCGTTAAATGGTGAACCATTCCCAATTTCCCAAGATTTCCTAATGGTTACATTCATAAAATCATAAAGTTTTTCGATAGCGTCATCTAGTGGCAATTTGTTAAACTACTCGTACACAGGGTATACCTAATCCTATAGGAATATTTATTGTTCTCTGAGACAGTCTCTTTATTAATTAATACTTTTGAGTTAATTCAGTATGAGGAAAATGTTTTTGACCACACTCTCCCGAGGAACCCTTGGTAGTCCCCGAAAAAGAGTATTCCAAACGTTATTCCATAGAATAAATGACCTAGTTGTCGAGTTTCATGAAAATCCCTTCAGTAGTTTTCACGTGATTAACGGTCAAAGAGAGAGACACAGACAACTCCCAAAAAAAAAATTTTTACTTCTATAACCTCAAGAAAATGTATTTCAGTTCCGAAAAATATTCTTTGGATACATTCGCCTGGGTTACGGTTTGATTATGTGTAGTTTATATGCGGACAAATATGTTACAGTTGCATAAATGTACAATGTACTCACCGATGCAGTTCCTCGGACCCATACCGAAAGGCATGTAGGCGCACGGGTGTCTCGCTCTGACCAGTTCGGGCGAGAATCTTTCCGGGTCGAACTTGTGCGGCTCGGGATAATACCGCCCGTCCCAATGTATACCGGACTGGGACACGTAAAGCGTTTGCCCTTTCGTCACGACGACATCCGTATTTGGTATCCTGTAATCCTGCTTCGCGGCCCTCAAGACCTTATCACCGATCGGATACATACGTAGGGTTTCATTCAATACTTTCTCCGCGTAATTCATTTCGCTCAACGCTTCAAATGTGACGTCACCGTCGTAACGGTCGAGCACTCCGTCGACCTCTGCGATAAGTTTGTCCTGAATGTCGGGATTGAAGGCCAGCTGGTACAACACGTACGTCATCGTCGTGGACGAGGTCTCGTGGCCGCCGAGGAAGAACACGAAGGCCTGCGCCGCGATCACGCTGTCGGTCAGCTCCAGGGGCCTCCGCCGGTCGCCCGCGCACATTCTAGCGCGTTTGATTTGACACGTTTGCTTCAACTCTAACATGAGGTCCATTAAATCGCTCCTGCCCGACGCCTTGCCGCCGCGCTGCGCGATCACTTTCTTAATCAGGCCGTCGAAGGTGTTCACGGCGTACGCGGGGAATATGGTGCTGCTGACGTATTTCAATATGCCGGGGAACATCATGTCCAACTCGCTGAAGTAATTGACTTTCGTCGCCTTCTCGCTGATAGCGTAGAGAGCGTCCAGCTTGTCGCCGTGTTGTTCCACGTCGATGCCGAACGCGCAACTGCATATAGCGGCGAGGCCGAAGCGTGCGAAAAGCTTACCGACGGACTGTTCCGGTCGCTGCCGGCAAATGCCGTCGACGCTCTCGACGAACCTATCGCCGACTTGTGCGAGCAGGTACACCATGCCCTTCAACTTCCTCGTAGTGAAAATCGGCGCCAGGACGTGTCTCAGCGGTCGCCAAGTATCTCCGTCCGAATGGAACAAGTTCGCCCCGTAGCCCTCTCTGCTGAACACGACACCGCGGCTATCGAATACGTGGAAGTCCTTGATCAATACTTGCTTGATGATATCCAAATCTCTGATCAACAGGCAAGGGTCCGTCATTCTGTAGATGCCGACCAACTTCTCGTTCGGATAGTCGTTGTAAACGTTCCGCAGGACCAAAGCAATCGGCTTGCGACGGAGCGCGGACTCCTTGATATTTCCAAACAACGCTACGGGCTTAGGGCCGGGGACGTTCCTCGATGTCCAATAACTGAATGTCCTCGTCACGTAGTAGTATAAACATGAAGTTAAAATGAACAGACTCGCCACACAAGGCCACATCGCGATCCACTCCGAGGCCCGGTGAAATGGCAACTGGCCCACAGAAACGGTCTCGTGTATATTTAACTCGAAGTTGCGTTTTATCAGCAATCAACCCATCGACCGCCGCGTTTTATTTTTATAATACTAGACGAGAAGGTATAAGTTATCATTTGAATAATAAAAGTCGATAATTAATATTTTGCTGACACTATGTATAGACATTTTTCATTCATCCTTTTTAATAATTCTCTAACCAGATGACCATTTCTTTTATATTTTAAACTTTTTCGGGTCTATATCGCGTAAATATTTATAAGGTATGATACCTAATATTTCTCGAAATTTCGCCGCGAGCTGCACCGGCCGCTGTCGCGACGCAGACTGACGCAGCTCGGCGTCGTCTTCGTGACGCGAGGATTTTAGTTCCTACCCTCGTTCGGTATTTATTGTCTATCACTGTGGCCATTTCTAGTTAAGGTAAGCTTACAGCGTTCGCTACGAAATATCTCGTAGTTGGCAGCCAATGGGTTAAGCGAGCGCCAATCAGACAACAACTTTGTTGACAAACATGTTATATAGTTCAATGTACTTAATTACAATTAAATTACTTACTTACTAACCAATCGCTTAACATAAAAGAAAATTGAAATTAAAACATAATTTAGTTTATATTGGCCTTATTTATTTTACACTTTCAGTATAAGTAGTGTCGAAATTAACACGTTTCGACTTGCGACCATTGGATACGTGATCTGTCCTTACAAATAACTTCTTATCATATTTTATACGCAAACACCACCCGCGCTTTGAAAAATAGCAACTATACTAAAGCTTTTAACGTTTTTCTTTATAAATTGTTGAAAAGATTAATAATGTAGAGCAGGGATCCTCTGTTACCTCAGACCCCCATAGCCAAATTCCCTACTTTTAAGATCAGCCCCCTTATCCATAGTGGTCCGCTAACTCAAAACGGCTGCTACAGAGTGTTATTTTTCATTCTGACTTATGTCGATAGGAACACGTAGTAATGTCTCCCAGGCATCATTGTAGGCCATTGGCTTATTTCATATAGAATGTAAACAGATCCTTGTTCGATAGTGAAACAAGTGACAAGAACTGAAACAGTCCATGAGTGTAGTACAAACAGACCCATTTATAACTTGAAGCACTAACTACCACATCGTATATAAAAGCAGAAACCAGAAGACGGTCAAAGAACGGTTTTACCGACGACACTGACACGCGGATAGCTGTTTACATAAGGATTAACATAGATTACTTGTATTCCGGCTCAGCCGCCTGTTTTATTGACAATTATGTATGTGTGGGAAATAATATAGTGTAGGCAACACTAGCAATAGAAAATAATGATAAAATTCCATAACAAATGTACTGCACGTGTACAGGGTTTAGTGTATATAAACTATCTGTTATTATAAAACCGAAACTTACTTCGTCAATAACTAAACAAAATCGCGGCGCACTAGAATTAAAACTACTAAAGAATATTTTTTAAAATACTTTATCTCATTGAAGCACTGTTTTTTATTATGGAGAAAACATTGAGAATTATTACCCTTTACAATGCCTCAATAATACAAATAAATTTTAATTGTCAAGATATAATTGCTCGAGTATAATAATAAAATATATATTGTGTTATAAATAAAAGATAAGAATATGCTAATGACAAATGCTAGTATTTATTGTTCGAAGAATGTAAGCTACAGTTCATTCTGCATCATTATATATTATATATACTGCCCGTTGACTGCCAACTACGAGATATCTCGTAGTCATTTGCGTTAAGAATTACTAGAAAGAATGAATGAAAAATGTATGTATAGCGTAGAGAAAATATTAATTAACAATTTTTATTATTAAAATTATAACTTAGAACATAGCATCAAGTATTATTAAAATGAAACCGCGGCGCCCGCTTAACGTCCGTGGCGGTCGACGGGTGCACACAATGTTGGTCTTTTTTAATCAATGGACAGCGTACGACGCAGTCTCCGGCCTAGTTATCACTTAACATTAGGTGACAATAACAAATATATAGCAAAATAAAAAATACATTTGTTATATGTTAGTCGCATTATTTAAACGTTTGTGGCAAAAAACATGTTAAATAAATGTCTTTAATGAATCAAAGCAGGTATTTAAGCGGAAAGAATCGAATGCGTTGCGCTTTTTAAACTAAACCGTATATTTCATTTCATAAATATATGTTTTCGAAGACCTTAAATCTATTTCCTTATTACACTTAATATATCTAATTCTCGTAAATAACTAAACCCTACAAATAACTACCGAGTTAATAATTAATAAATAAATAAAAAAGTTAAGACTATTTAGAATTAAATGACGTTTGGTAACCATAGCTGAAAATTTATAAAAAACAGGTCGATCTACCAATCATAGACAATCCACGAGCAGCATAAAGAATAGAGACGAGTGACACGATGAACATTTCTTCCAATTAACTAGTAAACTTTGAAAAATTTAACAGATTTAACAGATAATTATTTAATTTTTTAAATCAAATATGTATCACGCATTAATCGAGATATATATTCACTTATTAAAACTAATAAAGTTTTTATTGATATTTTAATTATCAGCAATACGAAATGTAGCGAAATGCCAAAATTATAGTTATTAATATTAACTTATAACAATTACTATTATTATATGAAATATTAATAATTATTGTATACTTTTATACCTGTATTTAGTAAACATGTCGGAATCTAAAAATTTTACTTCATTGTTATATTTAGGAAAGCATATTCCTAGTTTTTTTTTTAAATAATTCCAAGTATTATTTTGAATAGCACATTTTTTATACTAAAATATTCATATACACACACGTCTGAAATAAGCGAACGTTTCTATGTACAATAGGCATTAATTATCTTTATAATATTTTATCATTTTCTCTATTCACTAGAAAACATTTAAAGTGGCACTCCCTAAGACGACTGAAAGATTATCTCATTATAATCTGACAACATTGAACAAACTATGGCAACATTCACATGTATTTTACTTCTTTTCCATAAATGTTTTCTTTTGAAGTGGCAGATATTTTATAACTGAAATGAACGCGCTTAACTGTCTCAATTTGAAAAATAAGTGTAATTATTACATTAATTTCCGTCATTATTTCTCTCTCCATATTAAAGGAACTAAGATTACATGTTAGAAAGAGACAAAGAGAGTGAGCCAGTGCTCGCAAGCCGCTAAGGAACTTCATCATTTAAAATCGCTTTCAACTTTCACTCAATCATCGTTTAAATCATACTATGTAATTTGGCCAAATTAAAAAGCGTTTGCAATTACTTTGAGAGGTGTACTCGCCTTGAATACTTCAAACAAACTTGACGTCGATCGTATTACCCATCACACACATTCTGTTAAAGTGCTCTGGTGAAAGAGTTAAAGTAATTATTAAGTAGTTAGTTCAATCCAGAATCTAAAGGTGGACAGGGGCATCCCCGCCTACCTAGTAACTCTTTTATATAAAAAAAAAATTAGTCATCATGTGATACTTTTAAAATTCGACTAAAAATTAAAAAAAAAATGTCTGTCAAAGACAAATTTTACAAGGGTAGAACGTTTTCCGATTTTACAATCAAGAGTTTAGTCCACCACGACCAGGACAGGGGGGGTAACCCCCTTGTTTAATAACGTTGCAAAGGATACGGTAGCACCTCTCGGCGTGCTCGGTGCTAGCGAAGCGTACGAGTGCGCAGCCGGGCCGGGTCAGCTCCAGCGATATAACTTGACCGACTTGCGCCATCTTATCGGAAAGCAGCGGGAACGTGGTGGTCAGCGGAAGCTGCGGGAGGCATCTCTCGGTGACGTAACGAGCTTTAATGCACAATGTCATCCGTACATAGGGCGTACTTAATGCCAAATGGCATTCACTGCGAATCTACCGTAGGGTTAAGCAGAGATGAATGCGAAGGGCGCATGGATGTTAGTAAACGACAAATAAAACAATTTAAAGGATTAAGAAGGTATAAATAAATATACAAACCATATTTAGTACAACTATAACATATATATATTATATACTAGATAGTTTCACGTTAACCAAAAACTGTTAGGCCTTATTCCACAATAATCAAGCAATTAGCTTCTATGGTGGTATGATTTTTTAAGCCCGCCTGTTTGGCTACCACCCTCGATGTCAATCTGCCACCAATAACAGCGTTGCTGGGTTCCGACAGTCGTGCACGTGAGAGCCAGAAGTATTCTGAGCGAACACGCTGCACCATCATCGGCCTCATTGTCACTTAGCATGATGTGAAATCGGGATCAGGTGTTAACGCGTCGTTGATAAAAATATATATATATATATATATACGAAATAACGACTAAACATTGCTTCGTTAATTCAACAAACAAATAAAAACTAGTTTTTTATTCCTTTTATTCCATAAAATGTTTCATATTTATATAAATTATATGTATATATTTAAGGAATATTTATATTTTTAACATTATTTTTATATCATTTATATTGCACACGTAACTGGTAACTTCACAATATAATACCTGTACATCAAAGTAAGAACACCTAAGACATAATTATTATTTTTGTCGTGGCAACACCGCCATACACAGCGGAAGCGATGCTACGAATGAACTTCGTTACCGAGAACGTGCGTTTTTACCAACATACGCATGTGCTTAACCTCGAGGTGGACTGGGAGCGAATGGCATGCATCAAGTCCGCCTGCTTGTACACCTCACCTGCCCAAATATTCATTTTTAAACGCAATCAAACTCACATTGCTCAGCTCCACCGCCGAAAAAGCCTTGATCTTGTGCTGATCGCCGGCGCCCTGCAAACTCCTGTCACTGACGCGTATCGTGACCGGTATCGGGTTGCTCACATTGGGATTGGGATTGCCCCAGTCGTTCGCACCAGGTAATAAGGGCAGGACCGGCGGTACCGGCGCCGGGTTCCTGACGCCTTGGTATGGATTGTAAACGACCGGTGCCTGGTACCGCGGTACGTGGATCTGGCACGGATGCGGCATCCGCGGCTGCTGCCTACCCATCAGTGCGTAGTCGACGTTGTGAATGGTATACTGCGGCACAGGGCCGTAATGACCTGGTACGCCGTACTGCTGCTCGACGTTACTTTGTCCCATTTGATTGGGCTCGTACGAGTCGCTCTGCACGAGGCTCGCGATGGAATTGCCGGAGTACGCCTGTGGCAAGGCCGTCGCAGACGCAGTCCAGGTCAGGCTGGGTCGTATCGCGGCCGAGTTCGGCCCCGCGGCGCCGTTAGCCTGTTGCTGGTGGGCCAGTTGTTGCTGCGAAGCGCCCACGTTTTGTTTCGGCGCAATAAACTTCTCAGCCGCCTCGAAATCTTTATTTAACGGATCGGCAGTTTCATTGTGATCCATTTTCTCCGCGTCGGTTTTCCCAATAGTTTCCAGCGTTCCGATGTTATCCTGTTCGTTCAGGTTTTCGCAGCCACCGTTATCGGTCGTGGCGCCGAACGGATCCGTAAATATGGACGCGTTTATACTGGAGTTTTTCCCGCAAACATATCTTTCGTATTGACGCACGACGTCCCTCAGCGGCCTTCCGTTAACACCGAAGCCCGAGCCGACTTTGGGTAAGCCCTTGGGCAGTATTATCTCATTGTTCTGACATTTGTACATGGACACTTTGAGTACTTGCCCGTAAAATATTTGCCCGTTCAACATCGAGACAGCCTGAAAGAAGTTTAATTGGAGAGCATATAAAATTTGTATGTTTTAGTATTTGCGAAGTTTGCAAAGGCGATTTTGAGGATTGTAGTTGGTGAGATTCCAATACCTTGCCGACGCTCCCGCAGTATTTGATAAAGCATTTTCTACCGAGAGTCTTGATTTTCGTGCTAGTACGAATATGAGAATTTGAGAAGGTAAAAATACCTCAACCCTGACACCTCCTAGAGGCAAGGTATCTTTATAAGATTCCCTCGATACCTAATAAAATAGGAATTTCTGTACAAAGACAGTTGAGTTTCGGTAAGATTAAATAGCGAATATTGTCAAGAGTAATTATGAAGTCTGCCTGATACGTTTTTTAATTACGCTTAACGAGTTACCATCGATTGCACACATGCGACAGTTGCTGTCTTCGTGGCGCAGTGATTTACCGCTTGCTTTGTACCGCGGTGGTCCACAGTTTGATTCCCGAGCGACGGGAGCAGTTAAGTTTGGACAGTGGTAGAATTTATCGAACCCACTTGGTTAGTTACCACCTTCAATGTCATTCTGCCGCCATAACAGCATTGCTGATAGTCAAACATGCCAGAGCCAGAAGAATCCTGAGGAGAAACACTTCACCACCTAAGGTCTCGATGTCAGTTAATATCGAGTGAAACCGAGGCTTAACAAATAGCGGATTAAAAAAGAAACAGTTACCACTATAAATAAATACCTACCTGTACCGCTTCGAGTGGATGGCCGTACATGACCCTTGCGTATCTGTTGCTAACGGTCACCACTGCGCAAAAGACCACGTGACCAGCGAGCTCCATCACCTCCCTCAGTTCGGATTTATCGCATCTGAACTGTTGTAATAAAAAACATTTAAAACACCGCCCGAAAAGATCAATCTATATACGGTATAGAGGGAGCACTGGATTTAAAGTCTCAACCTCCAACCCTTACTTAATCGGTAAGATTCTGACATCGCCTTGTCGACGCCTCAACGCGGAAGGGTATCCGAAGATTGCTAACGACAGCTCTATATTTTCGTATTGACACAATAAATTAATATGAAAAAAAAAAAGAAAACAAAAAAATACCTGTCCTAAATAAAATCAAAATAAGACGAGGAAGTATGATCTTAGAACAGTAGCCTGTTCCCAGAAAAGAGACAAACAAGAAAAAAAAAATTACTTTCCTTAATGAAACCTACTTAAAAGGCGGCAGCATGATGTTAGAGCCTTAGCGTTCCCAAGAGATGAACGAGAATAAAAATACCTATCCTTAATAAAACAAACATAAGACGAGGCAGCATGATCTTAGAATCTTAGCCTCTTCCCAAAAAAAAAACGACCGAGGAGATATAATAAAAAAATACCTGTCCTTAATAAAACTAACATAAAAGGAAGCATCATCATCTTAGAACATTAGCCTGTTCCCATAAAAGAGACAAACGAGAAAAATAAAATATTTTGCAAATCGGTTTGTTTAACGCAGTAATTCGCCACTACACGCGCCATCTTTAGATATGTGTTCGATAGCGCGACATCGAAACAAATAAGTTTTTTTTTTTATTAAGTAACGATTGGATCAATAAATTATAATCTCTGTCCCACTACAAACTAACAAGTAAACCGAAGAGGTTATACTTAATAGTATGAAAAATTTATGAGCCTTATTGTAATAAGCATTCACCTTTGATTATCAAAACTGAAAAAAAGACCTTTTATTCTTAGTACGCTTTCTTCAGTCATTGTAATAGATGAGCACATAATAATAATAAATGTTTTCATAGTTTTTTTCATTTATCTCTCCAAAAAAAATCTACATCCAAAGTGACACAAACATCCACATGTTAAATTTATGTCGTTTGCAGGGTTAATAAAGAGATAGGGGTGAGAAATATAGCAATATTTGTGGGTTCAGTTTACAACTAGCCATAGATACATAATTGTATATATATATATACACACACACATATATATATAACCTCTGTAATGTATGTATAGGTGTTGAAGAATATTATATGTTATTTGTTTTGTTTACTTACATTAGAAACATGTACCCATTTATCCAATGGAGGTGCTATGGCCAGTGATTCCAAAAACTCCAGCTTAAGGCCATACACACCGGTGGGATCGGGGGCCCATATGTCTAAATCTGGTTTCCATGGAGACGGAACCCTTGAGCCACTTACTGAAGGCCTTAAATAGTGTAACTCATTATTATAATAACATCAACACAATGAAGCTACATTGTATGTAATTCTATATGAATGTCAAAGTATATGTAAAATCCATACAGGCAACAAGTACATAAGAAAATCAAATGTACCTTTTAACAAGCAAGGTTTTATTTGTGTCAACATCACTGTCAGATTCTTCAGGAACTGTAATGAAGATAAAATTACGATGTATCCCCAGTCCGCCTAAGGTTGAACCAACATTCTTTATGCACATTGTATAACTATTTATAAGCATTGCTCAAACAGTATAAAACCAATTAACATTTAATTTTCTTTTTTTATTTAATTTAATTTTTTTTTAATTTAATTTAATTTATTTTAATTTAATTATTCATCAATTGATGGTATTGGATGTTATTATAAATTTGAAACATTCTTTTGATATATTTAGAAAGATAAATACACTTTTGTTTGGGATATAATGAAGTAGTTGCATTTTATACAATATAAGACCATTTCAATGTTATAAAAAATTAGGAATTATTCCTATGCCATTATATATAGCAAATACTATCTATTAACAATTGAAATATGAAAGTAAACAGTAATGATCTTTTATTATTTAAGTTAATTTGTTCTTTCTCTTTCCACAATATTGCTTATTGTTAAAGTGGAGAGATAACAAAAGTAGTTGTTTTTACCGCTGAAGGCTACTAAGAGTTTATGTCCATCAAGTCCCTTCAGTTTCAGTTGTTTTCTTGCTTGGTTGCACTTCTCGAAATTCAAAAATAGAAGCCTCACCGACTGCCCAGTTTCCAGACTTCCACCCTCCAATTGTTCCAAAGCATACATCTCAATGCCCTAAAAGGTCATAAATTTGGTAATTCAAACTAACATAAATTTAAACTTATATCATCAGTAATAAAGTTCAAGGTTATAATCTAAATACTCATCAGGTAGAAAATTACAATGGATTTCAAATCATGTGGCTGTACCTAGTTTCCACAGTGCCCCAAAGATGTTTTCTCAATTACTCATATATGGTGTTGTGTTATCATATGCAAGAATATAGCATCACTTCTGGATAGAGAATAGGGCAGTATCAGTCATACTATATAGCCAGCAGACTAGTTTCCCAATTTTAAAGCACTGGATAAGATGTAATTATTGGTTTTCATTATGAAATGTGACTATGATAAAAATAAAATTGTGACACATTCTTACATGTTCGTGAATGTAATCTGTTATTTGTTCGTAAGTCCACTGGAATGGTACATTTGAAACTAACAAAGCAAAAACTTCTTTATCTTCATCCATTATCGTATCATTTGAACTTTTATCTCCATTATTAGAGTTATCATTACCCTCATCAGTTTTCTTCTTTTTAGCATCACAATCGTCTTTAAAAGATTGATCTTCATTTTCAGTCAAAGTTGAAGTATATTCATAGGGCCTTTTTCTTTCCTTTTTATCATCAATACTAAATAATTTATCTATAGAAAGTGATAAAGAACAAAATGAAAAATAAGCAGATAGTAAATTCTAATACATCTATAAATTATTGTGATTTTTATACCATTTCCATCGCTTATCGAAACACTATCAATGAAGGCCATGTTTATTTGAATAAATTTACAAAGATATTTAGATCAATCACTGTATAAAAAACTTGTAGTTATAAAATAAACTTAGCCTCAAATTTCACCACCTTTCCCTTTGACCATTGGCCAATACTTCGACTTATGGCGGATATTCCATTCGAAGAGATCAAAACTGCAACAAGAGAATTAATTTTTTAAATCTTTTAAATAACGTTTCAACCTTTATCAGAAAATTAGCAATTTATAATGAAATAAAACAACGAAAAATCGAAGTAGCGGTTAGTTCAGTCATAAGTAAGACTCTTAAAACGTCTATATTAATAATTTCCTTTATCCGAAAAAAAACAGTAGAAACTTTAGATTTTAATGTAGTATAAATATTATGAAAATCAAACAATAAGAAAATATTTACTGCAAAAAATTACCACAATCAAAGTAAAATCAATCACTTTCACACCGCTCGGTAATTAATATATGCGCGTATATATAACATAATTGTTGTTATTGATTTTCAGGGTTTAAGTCTGTAAAATCATAACAGTTACACAGAACATTTCCGTAGATTCAACAAGTATTATTGACAAGTGAAGTGTCATTAACATTTGTGAGGTGTATTTTTACAATGACAATATTAAATTTACATTCGTATCAGCGCCGCTATATATGATATCAGCGTGATTCTATATCTTTCTTATTCTTTAATATTTTTAACAGGTTATGGATCTTGCATTAAGAAATTAATTTGGTTTAGCTTATGCGCACATAGACAATATAAATGTCAATATACAAATAATAATACAGTAGTCTATGCCCAAATGTGTTTAAAAATTTGACAATTACTGACATTTAAGCGTATTTTATAATTTATGATTCTATACTAATAATAATTAATGTTGTAATTAAACAGAATTCATAAAAGCAAAAAAAAAAAAAAAAACTTTTCTAAATTTTATGTTCTGTGTAGTGTTATTAGTTTTGAAATAAAAGAACAAGTATTATGTCCAACTTTACTGAATTGTATGTGAGAGGAATGAGTCAGGTAAGTTATAACTACTATCGTATGAACGAACTTTAATTTATATCGTGACTGGTTTTATGTTCAACCAAATATATTAAATAAACGCAAAATTAATTGAACATATTCATAATTCTTCTTTTCCCTAACCTCAAATATGTTTATGTTTAAATTTCTTGCTAGAAATCCAATATATATAAATAGGTAAAAAAAAATTGTTAAATTTAAGTGAAAAATTATGTAAATGTTAATCTCTTCTCTAGTCGTAGCAGCATTCTTATCCTTGCTCAACTCATGAACATCTACTTATAAAAAATATAAATTTGTAACTAGCTAAGAAAAGTTATTTAAGTGAGTGCATTTTTTAATGACTTTCAGTCAGAAACTGAAGACGATGCTGTGGAGGAGAACATCTGGGATGACAGGAAACTAAATGATGCATATGACAAAGCTTTGAAAATTGCCAATGCCGAAGTTGCTAAGCGTCTTGCTATGTCTACAAATACTCAGCAACTGGCTAAATCCAGTTTAGAGAAAGGTAATGTAAAAATAACACTGGCTATGAGACTTGTATACATATTGATGCAAAAATCTATATTGTATGAAATAAATATTTTGAAAGTGTAATTTTCATTTCAAATGGGAGCTGTTATGACAGTCAATGGTGCTACATACCTCCCATATTAGAAATCTAATCTAAAGTATGGTACATTTTAAAATTATATAATAAATATTTTTTTTTGTCTACTAAAGAGGCTGGTAATCTATAAGGGGTTAAGAAACCTACTGTTTATAAAGTTGTTTATAAACATTTAAAACATTAATCAAGTGTACAGAATATTTAAGTGAACATAGAGGTACTAATTGGGCCTGTTTTTATGTTGTGCCTTACCTCTTATTTTGACATTAAATAATGTTATTACATTTAATCAGCTAAGTGTGTTGGACGTGTATACACGTCAATTGCAATGTGTACTGCGAAAAAGTTGATGTATATGTTAAGGGTATAAAATTAAAAAAATGTCTTAGAGATATATGTAGCAATTCTACATATTTCGTAATATTTTGACCAGAATACTTTACTCTGTATTTAGTATGTAAACTTGTCATTGCTTGCCTTTAATCATCAACTCTGTTATATTTTAAAAATAAATTCCACCATTAACAGATTAATAAAATTGTTATCCTCGCTACAGACAAGCTTCAAATTATGATCACTATGTATTGTGAACAATGTAACAATAAGGTAATGCAACTGAAGAAATACATATATACATATATATGCACAATTACTAATGCACCATAATGGTGCTACTGTCTTAATTTTAATCTCGTACATTAATTGTTGAATAATATTAATTTTACAGATCAAACTAAAATCAAAAAGGAAACATCATCTAAACCAAATAGTGTAAAGGGTCCACAAATGAAAGTTATTAAATGGAAAGCAGGCATGCCATGTCGGGCTATATACGAAGGTGACGGACAGGAGTACGAAGCGAATATTTTGAGGCTCATCAACGACACTGAATGTGTTGTTAGATTTTTAGGTTAGTTTTTTTTTAACATTCTTATTCAAACAGAGAAAAGTCTTGCAACCACCATGTAAAACTGAGTCTCACTGATAGGTGAAAACAAAGAAAACCATAGACTAGGTAGACAACAATATTTAACTTTGAAGAGTACTTAAAATAATTGAAAAATATTGTATTAGGACAATTAATCTATTAAGCTTATGTGGACGCATTAAATTTACGAGTATATAGTTGTTTCCAATTAAGTTGGTGCCTGAAAATATTAATTTGATATTTAACTCTGTTCAGAGAAAGTGTATACTGTAATTTAAATGAAAACACTAAGAAATTTATAATTTACTTGCTACATTGCTAGGGAATAAATATAAAACCTGAACTGCATAAAGATGTTGGTGGCTAAGAGTAGACATTCGTCCGCAGAGTTCAATACCAAAAAAAAAAGAAAATTGTATTTAATTGTCTATTTGTTGAGTTATTTATATTCACTGATGATGACATATTCAAGGTCTTGATTTTAGGATATGAGAATTCCGAAATAGTCACCATTGGTACGTTAAAACAGTCAATGGGTAAAGAGGCGCGTATGCGACAGATGAAAGAGTCGCCCCTGGACAATATGGAGTGTAGTGACATCGGCACCAGCCCCGGAAGTATAGGTTCGTGTTTTAACTGTATTCCACGATTTGTAAGTACGGCCACAAAAAAAGGAAATTGTTCGCAACACTCTAAAATTCTTGTCACTCGTTCTCAGAGGGCGCATTAGTAACTGCTAAAAGTAAACGATTGACAAATAAGTAATTGTACAAATACTATTTAAAATATAAATGATGAGTTTAACAACATTGTGGTCCACTCATAAATTAACTCGTGTTGTTTTTGGTTGAATGTTATCTTAACATAGTCTGACATCAAATATGTAGTATAAAGAGTCATGCTGTTGCTAAAAGTTAAAACACTAGTATGGTATAATATACGAAACCCAACTGGCTCCCCAAACATACAGATAGCAAAGTAGAAAAGTCTACACGGAGGGGAAATTACTTATTTGTTATTGCTTAAAAGGATAAAAGAATATTAACAAGTTCGCCTTATGTACGAAATTTTGTGCATTGAATCTTTTAAATAAATAAAATAGCCCTTAACCCTCCATTGACTCCACCATGGAGCCGTGTATAACTTGTTCCGCAACTTTGTAAACTCCTCTTAAGAGCGTAATTTTTTTTTGCTTGCTTACGTTTAACAATCCACGATATCATTGCCACATGTAATCTGTGGGTAAAACATGCCTAAATTTCTATGCTGTCACTTACATAGCATTTCTACATTTTTTGTTTTAATAAGCAGATATGCAAAAACTTGCGAAACGCTAAAGGATTAGTTATTTGCGGTGCTTTCATAAAATGAAAGGAAAATTAAAAAAAAATATTGCAGTTATACTTCCGTAACCAATTGCGAAATTATGGCCAGTGAACTGGTTACTGGTTAAATTTAATGAATAGGAGAAATTCTTGTCGATGCTTTAATAACTTCATTTTGTTCCACATGTTACTTCACTGTGAAGAGTGTTAAATGTTTAGAAAAAAAAAAAAAACAAATATGATGTATCCTACTTAGATACGTTATATTTATTTCAACAGGATCGTCCCAGAAGAAGAAGAAATCGCAAAAGAAAAGAAATCAACGCGTTATGAACAACTTACCCGAGATGCCGATGCCAATGCTTAATCCATTGATGTTAGGAAATGTGAGTATGTTATGATTTTTATCTCTAAAATTACATGGTAAATAAAAGAAAAGTATTTGTTTTTAGTCTATGGCACGTTAAGCGCCACGGGGGGTCACCAGTGACCGGCACCTAAGTATAGCTAACAATTAAATATGTTAGTTGAAATCAATGTGTATCAGTTGATAATTATTAACATTGTTAATGTAATGGTGAAAAGGTTATCCTCTAGTACAGTTGGTTTAAATATATAGAAATGTATATTTACATATGAACTATCACTTATCGAATATTATGTCAAATTCGTAGCGTTCAGTGTTAATAGGGTTCAAATTGTGTTTAGAAGCATTTTACTGTGGTATTTTATCGTACATTGTTTGTTTCGACACATTTTCGTACCATGATCGGTAATTGTAAATTGATAAATAATGTATTTCACCTAACAACTGAATTTGTTGAACTGAATTTTGTAATAAGCGCGAAAAATACCTTAACCGTTCATTTAAGTTTATAAGCATGTTAAAGCCGTCTTGATAAATTTAAATTTCTTCGTCAAACTCCACATCAGGTTTCAATATCAATCAGGTTACAATACCTCCTCTTCTGAGGTTAGTGTATATTCAGATTGTATTTTATTTACGAATTATAGGAAAAAGAGAACAGATTGTACAATATAAAAAAGTAATTCATTTTCAAACATTGTCACATTTTAAATAATGATTTATACTATAGGTTTCTCGCTTAAAAAAAAATTATGAAATATTATTAAATATTACTTTATTCTAAAAAGGTGTACACTGATCAGCTAGTGATAATCTAGCAATTTCACTAAATGTAGTGGCTCAAATGCTCAATAGTAATATCAATTCATGACTAGTATTTAGGTGTGCTGCTTAAAATGTTCATGGTAACATTTTTGATTGAGACCTATTACTGCTGGGATATTTAATAAAATGGACATGTTCCAGCTTAGTTCAATGGATATGCCACTTCCGCCGCCGCCGCCTTTAGGGTTCTCATCTGAGCTATCGGACACTGAGGATCAAGCTATATCATCAATGTTGCTCAGTTGGTATATGAGTGGCTATTACACAGGCCTCTATCAAGGAATGAAAAGGTAATACCATACCTATTTAACGTTATTGTAATAAGGTGAAATCTTTTGTATCCTTTTGTTTATTGTTTAGAGGGACGCAATACTTTGCTTCGTCTTCACCTGATGCTAAGTGACAGTGAGTCCGTAGATGCTGAAGCCTGTTCGCCAAGAGTACTTCTGACTCTCACGTGTATGACTGGCGGAATACAGCAATGCTGTTATGGCGGCAGTATGACGACATTGAGGGTGGTAGGTAATCAGGTGGGTTTTTGAAAAACCCTACCACCTTCCAGACTTCACTACTCTTGTGGCCCAGGATTCGAACTTGGGACGTCCGCGTTAGAAAACAAACTGGTAAACCACTGCGCCACAGAGGCAATCAAAAGTGAATCTTTTAAAATATCTGTTATATTGTCAAATTCGATTCGATCAATTGTGGTTAAAGTTAATATAATGGAAGTCATATTATATTTTTTCAGGTCAAAAGAAAATAGGAGAAACGCGATAAATTAGTGTAAATGAATGTTAACGTCAAAAAACAATGGAAACATTTTTTAAATAAAACTTTATTTTTTAGTGTCAAATAACACAAACTACAGCTGAGAATAGAAATGCTGTTATCCATTAAAAATAAATTAGATTATGCCTCCAGATTCCTGTGTGTAAACTATATACAAAATATACATTTGAATATTCCATTTTTCTTTTTTTCAATAAATCATGTTTTAGTTTGTCTCGTTTGGTGGGTAGTTTTGTTTTTTAAGTCTTAATCCAATTCCCATGTTGAATGCCCTCCATACATTTTAATACAAAATGTTGCATGCATAACACTCAGTTGTAGATTGGTTCCGAATAAAATTTTGTCATGTAATATATAAATGTGTAACACAGGTTTGTTCTCATAGTGTATCCCATTTTAATAAAGGCATGTTTAAATAATTGTTTTACGTATTTTAACTATTTCCTATCGACTAATCAAAATTTTTCCTTCCTTTCTTTTTATTTAAGCGAAAACTGCATTCATTTTTATCCAAACACATCAACATTTCCCCAATGTTAGGAATTAATATATGGGAGCATGTATCTTAATTATACATATCTAAATTAAAACACTATATATTAATTTAAATAATAAACATGGCATAGCAAGTTCTGCTGTGGCAGTAAATCAATTAACAATATTTACAATTAAAGTATCTTACAATAAAATAAAAATCAGGTATTGGCGAGTAACTAACCATTTCGACTTAAGCTTTCCTAACGGACATTGGACATTTTTCTAATTAAACAAGTTTCATTTTAATTTTCCCATTCAATTACAGACCCTTAATGCGTTTACCAAAACAAGTTATCTAAAAAAATTATATAATCTATCAGTTTACATATAACATCGGTATTTTATTTCATAAGGCAAATATAGTAAAGCCATTTTTTTCTTCTATAACACTTAGATTAAGGTATTATTAGAACGATAGTCGTTTTTCATCTTGATCATTCGAATATGCCACTGGTTTATTTGGTCTAAAACATTCCCAATTTTCATATAAAACTTATTTTCCACGAGCATGCCGAATTTATATGGTCGGCACAATTGTTAATTTCAAATTTTCTTTCATCAAATTTGATTTAGCAATTAATTTTTTATTTGCAGCGTGTGCAATGTGGTAAAAGTTTTTTTTCCCGCCATTCCACATTTGACATTTAGAAGATATAATGTTCTTGTCAACTAATGCAGGAGTATTTATAGAAATAATTTGATCTTATCGCACTGCATTTAAACCATAAATAATTACGTTTGGTTTTACACAAAATATCGTAATTATAGTAATAATGCCGATGAAGTTTATCATTAATTAAAGTCCATAACAAAGTTTACGATTACGCTTATCAAGCATTTAGACGTGACTTTAAAGTAATTAAATTACATAATATTATTTTGCTTAAAATTCAATCACATTTAGTTAAAAAAAATGCGAAACAAATCAATTTATAATAGGAGAAACAAGAATTACATCGTAAATAATTTGTGATCTGATTTTTATAATATGTATGAGCAATTTAACCACAAAAAAAATACCAAAACATCACCTTAACTGTGTTTACACTTCGGTCAACAGTACCGATAAAAGTACGAATCTTCTTTTATGATTTTTTTTAAAACATAGTCTTTTCACACTAGAGTGCTAAGTTCGTGTGTGTCGTGGCTGAGGTCTATGGTCGCGGGAGGGACGCCCGGCGTCGCGGCACCTTCGCCCGGCGGCGTGCTCGTCGGCGGCCTAAAATTAATAAGATAAGTAACCGTTACTGACGATGAATATTTTTTTATTTAAAAAAAAACTGCAAGTCGAACAGGAGATATATAACCGGATATTATGACTGCTTACGTGACGCAGCGGTGTACCCGCTTGCTTTGTGTCGCGGAGGTCCCAGGTTCGATTCCTGGGCCGCAAGAGTAATGGAGTCTAGGTGATGGGAGGGTTTTTCAACCCTGTCTGGATCGCTACTACCCTCATTGTTAATCTTCCGCAATAACAGCATTTCTGTGTTCCAGCAGTCATACATGCGAGAGCCAGATGTATTCTGGACGAATACGCTTTGCCATATACGGCCTCATGGTCATTCAACATCAGGTGAAATCGAGACCAAGTTTTAGCTCATAATCTATAAAAAATGGTATATAAAATGCTTACTAATTTATAACGATGAGATACTGGTACCTGCAGATACCAGCAAGTATCAGTGATTTTAATTAGGTTGTTCAGTCAATGATATTGCAGCACACGTTTAGTTTTTTAATATTTTTTTTTATTAACATATAAATATATGTAATTTGATTATTATAATTAGTTCCAAAAATGGCAACATTAGGATATTTTAAAATTTTCCCTTTTCCTATCGTATATATAAACGTATTAGAAATGTTAAAAGTTGATAAGGACGAACTAACTCCTGTTGTTGTTCATTCATATTTCTTTTAGAAAAGAAAAGTAAATTATTTCTCACCTTATAATATACGGGCCTCCCTGCTGAAGCAACGTTATGGGATGGCTGTAAGGCGCCCCCGTTACACTGTGGAAGCTCACATTCCCCCCCGCCGTGTTGTTCAAATGTCCGTTGCCCAGCAACACGCCGTTGGAGGTGCTCATGTTCGGCGAAGTGGCGTTCGTCGTATTCAAGTCCTGAGCGCGGAAAGCTTTCACGAGGTTCGTTTTCTCCTTCTGCCACACGAACACGTTGTGAACCATCGCGCAACCGCAGAATATGATGCCGACACCGATGAACACCGACGTGACGATCGCGGGCGTCGAGTGGAATTGGATGAATGTGTAGAGGATTATGCCTGGAGAGTTAAGAAAAAAAAATATATAAATGTCACGTTGACAGTTCACTATCGGGTTCGATGGTTTGCAATTAGTAGTGGCTGGACCGATCGTCATATTTATGTGTGTAAAAGTTACGGTCGCAAACAAACAAAGCGAAGTGACTACCTGAAGTGCACCTGATGGTAACACAGCACCATGTCTTCGCTTTGCGTTGTGTCGTTAAGAAAATAGGTTGAGCATTTATAAGACCTTGTAAAATGTAGTGAAGTTTGTGCGCTACTGCTCAATAAATGGTGGTAGAAAAGTGCTGCTGCTGGATTCGGTGAAGTTAGCGCTGTTAGTCTTAGACGACTATTACAGCTTTATCGAAACTGGCTCGCGA
>DWQX01002152.1:0-23221 GCA_018245475.1 Pharmacophagus antenor
AAATATTCCCTATTTAAATATTAATGTTTTAATCATAAAAAAATATCTAGTATGAATTAAGTACATTGAAATATGTTAGTTTCAATTGTACTTAATTTAATTTACAGTTCCGTAATTTATAGTAAAAGAAAGGCATGATAATGAACATTATTTTCACGAGTAATTAAGCATCTATGCTCAAATTGGCAGCTGTGAAACGAGCCTGCCCTCTGCTCAACACGAGATTTAATTGAATTATTTGAATGAATCCAACGCTTCCGCCGCCCCGGGCTTTACACTCGGCTGACTATCCAGGATATATCAATTGCCAGTAACTAAACAAAATGCATCACATTTTTATTTCATAAATTATTACCAGTCAATTAATATACACTGTAAGTAAAAAAATTAATGAAAAATACATAAAAGTTTTAAATATTATATATCCA
This sequence comes from Pharmacophagus antenor, assembly GCA_018245475.1. Taxonomy (NCBI): domain Eukaryota; kingdom Metazoa; phylum Arthropoda; class Insecta; order Lepidoptera; family Papilionidae; genus Pharmacophagus; species Pharmacophagus antenor. Next base: position 429 of record DWQX01002152.1, read on the forward strand.
AATGGATAATGAAATTGGCAATGAAGTAAATATTAATACATATTTTTATTAACAATACCTTTTAATAAACAAACAAAATAGGTTAAGAATGAATAATAAAAATTAATACCTATAGAATTGAAGAAAAAAAAAACTTTTATATAACTTATTGAGCAATAAAACAAATGTTAATGTGTTTTATTACTATCTGTGATATATTATTTTACTAAAGTAAAACTAATCATGCATATAAATATTTTTGAAGTACTTACATTTACTGGTATACAAACAACAGGTCAATATCGATGTGATGACCTTGGATAAATAGTTCATTAAGCGATAGAGTGCAAACGACAGTAGGAATTCTAGAGGCTCACTTGAAAACACGTTTGTTATATGTATGTATATAGCCAGTGGACATCCGAAAGAAACCGACGGAATACAACACCGTCAACGTCCCGGAGTAGACTGAACCAAGTCGGTCGGTGGGTTGGCGCAAGGGTTGCTAGATTCAGTTCCTATTCCCCACGTCATTGTAAATCAAAATATTAATATCTTCTCACATTAACATAAAGAAAGATCTAAGTAAAATCTTAAGCTTTTTCATGATTCAATTAATAACCATTTATCACAATAGACATGAAATTATGGGAGACGTCCTAACAATATAATGTATTATCAATTTCTTTATTCAAAATTTATTTTTTAGGCATTTACAGTAATTTTTGTAATAATTTATATGTATTTCAATTTTTTATTTTTACCTAATTCATCAATAAGTTTATGTATTTATTTTTACCTAATTCTGGGGAAATTTCCTAAGCACTTCAAATACGTTTTATATGTTTATTCTCGACTGGTGCCTCGTGCCCCGGACACCCTATACCGTGTTCTATAACAATTGTCATATTGTACAATGAGTGTTTTCTATTCATTAAAAACTACGGGTTTTGATTTAAAGAAAATTATTATTATTATTAACTGGCAATGTACAGCATGCTTTAAAAAATATTGAAACTAAATCTAACAAGCCATTTTATTATTTATCAATAGTTTCTGAACAATAACACCTTGAAAACTATAAAAGAAGATTTACGGTTATGGTGCAGTGCATTCGTGAATATTTAACGAAATTGGGGCATTAAGTTTAAAACTTGCTTAATTATAGAGAATGGAAGCAACTATTTTTTGGAAAATGTTTTTTGTCTTTTTATATGCATGAATGTGATTATTATCTATTAAGTTAATTCTTACATATTTTCAAAGCAAAGAAGCACAATATAAATTAGTAATTCTAATTTCGATTAATCATCTTGTTATGTAATTTTTTTTTATTTCTTTATATAGATCTCTGTAAAGTTCATCAGTTTTTGTTTTGAGATTTCTAAGGAAAATATTGCGAAAAGAAAAATACGTAATATAATTATATTTTTCACAGACATAAGACACCTAAAGTTTATATAATTGAGTAACCATTGACTTATAAGCAATAACTTATGCATTTTAAGAAATTTATCTTTTGGTAATTAAATAAAACTCTTAAATTCAAAATGTAGCGTAACTCTGGACTGGAATTTTGCACGCTTGCTACTTTTCTTATTGAATATCCCATCAAATGACTGTTGACTAGTGAAATCAATATCATTTGACTAGGTCAGATCCTATTCTATTTATTTTACTTTACTAATAAATCACACCCCATTAGCCATTTTTATAAAAGTCGTGTCTAATTAAACTATTTCTCTCCATTCAACGAGAAAGCTTATAAAGTCTGTGTGGTTTACGCGCAATTTGACGATGGAGGAAGTGTTTGCAATCAGGAAGTGAACGTAAATAACATAAACAATTATTATAGTTGAGGACCAAATAAATCAATCAGGGGACTAGGCTTTGTGAGTGTTTTAATAGATATCCACCAAAAACTTTATGAACATGCTTGGAATACGAAGTTGTTTTATACATAAAAAAAAATATTTCTTAACAATTTTGTGGTAAAACATAACAAATTATTAAATAATAAATATCATTGTTGAGAGCATTTAAACAATATTAAGTATCGCTTATATTATGCAAACATTTTTATTTATATCAATAACTTTTTATTTTAATTTCTCTTCTATGAATATCCTAATGTATGAAAAAGCATAGTATATTTTTTTATTGTGATAATTAAGTTCCTACGTACCCTAGATGGGGCAGAGGGCATCCACAGTGCTCTGCTAGCCGGTTGGGTCTTGAGCTTCGCGATTAATTTCGCTCCATGTCTTGCCAATATTCGTTGCTTCTGCGTTGACAGCCCGCCGCCAGGAATGCTTAAGGCGGCCACGTCTTCGCTTTCCTTGGGGATTCCAGTCTAGGGCTTGCCTCGGGATGTGTTCGGGATCTCTTCGGAGCGTGTGTTTTTTTATTGTAAATCCCCGAAAATATTCACCAGATAACCTTAAACTTAACAAATAAGTTGATGTATTTTTAAGAAGAATATTTCTGTTTATCTTTGCAATGTCCATGCCATTTCCGCAGAAATAGGTTTGAATATTTAAAAACAAAAAGATCCTCATTCTTTATGTTCACTCGCAACTAGATGGCGTTAAAAAAATTAAATAGAAAAAATATATAACTATCAATGTCGCAATTTAGTCATATAAAGGAACATCTGATATACTGTTGACAAAATAAAGTCTATAGATATTAGCTTTGTAAATACAGTATATTTTAAACTTTCTATGCCGATGAAATCCCGCAGACATTTAAAATAACATATAAGTAATAATTTTCTATAAGTTCTACTGGAAAAATCTTATAAAGTTAAGCTCACGTATGTATAAGTAATATTATTTAGACCGTAGTAAAGAATAATGTAAAATAAATGAAAATATAGAACAAATAAGATATTTTATTTAATTCATTTAATTAATATAGACAAATTATTCGATATTTACAGTAAATATCATTAGTTTAAAAATATCGTATATTTAAATAAAGGAATAATTTTTTTTAATCCTTTGCTACAGTTCCTAGTTTTCTGTTTATGCTTTCATATCCTTCCAGAGAGGAAACAAATATCAAGTCTTTATAAAACTATCTATAGCTGTTACTGTGAACTCGGCATCCAGTTAGTTTCTGTACCTATCATTAACATCTAACATAATGTCGGTTTGAAATCATTTTACAATGGCTTATTTTAAGGTTTTTTGCAACTATGACCGTTACCAAGTATTAAAATCTAAGCAGAAAAGTTATAAGTGGATATTTTTCACTCATACATAATTGCACTTAGCGGGTAAATCACACTGAAGCTTCCCACTATCATACAATTAATACGGAATAGCTCACTTGAGGGCCACGAATGGATATTAAATTTTATATAGACCAAACAAATGGCCGCATAACGTATGGATATTATAGATATGGCAATACCTGACTGCTGTTCAGTTATTCACTTATTCTTATTGTTTTCTCAATGTTATAACCTATAACCCTTTATTTTTATTAGGTAATTTTCGAAATTTATAATGTAACACGATCGGGAAATGGTTGAATAAAACACCGTTTATTATTAATGAAAGAAATATATTTCATTACGAAATTAATTACCCAACAAATCCATTTTTAACACGTTTTCAAACCATTTTAATAAGATAATAGGAAAATGTGCCTTTTTTTAAGTGCCAAATATTCAAAATAACAAAATTAAATATGGTTACTGATTATAATGAGATCATTGTTATATTTAAAAAAGCACAAAGATAAAAATAATGGACAATTTCGGTAGTCCAAATAATTCAGTAACCATATTTTCATATTAAAATTTATGCCTAATGGTAACACTACAACACACACATTTATTGCACATTTAGAAATTTCGTAAAGTGTTTTTGTCTTTTTTTAATTTTAATTTTAGAGATCCAAGACATTTACTATAATTTTGCACATCAATATTTAATTAAATAATATACACAATAGCGTTTTAATTAGAATGTGGCGTAATACACATCCAAAATATGGAACTATATCTAAGTTAGTTTGGACAATGGACATTAAAATTAAATGGACCGTTCTCAGATAAAAAATGTATAAACTCCTATCCGCCAAAACAAAAATATTGAAATACAAATATAATATAATTGTTATTAAGTTTATCATGTTAAAACTATAAAACAGGTCTATGTTTAACAGTAATAATTATCTGAATATACCAGTAAAAAAAATATATTATGTTATATAACAGTATGTAGTATAACCTAGCATTTATGGTTAAAAATCATCTGAAGTGTAGTATAAAAAAAACACTGTCAGCCAAAAATTATCCTACAATGTGACTGGAGGAATATTAATATAAATCATATATTTTTTATCCTTCAGCTTAATTATTTATCATGGTATGTTGTACACATATTTGTAGAATTGTACAAAAATGTCAAGTTATTTTTATTATATAGAAATAAATGTTTATAAAACAAGATAACACATAAATACTACAAAGCAAGTAAGACGAGCCGAAACCGAATAAATATTTATCACCTAGCATAAAGTGCCTGCTATAGAACATTCTGCAACAGAATTTACACCGACCAAAAATTACAATTAAAAATAGAGTCCACATCACCGTTTAAAAATTTTATGTTAGTAAATTTCTCTGCTCATTTTCAGAAATAAACTAATTTAGAAAAGCATATCCTTATTTAATACAATACTTTGGTTTCTAAGAGACACAATAGACCCGATGGTATCGTTTAAATACTCAATGCAGTAAAAAAAAGTATAGCGATAAGTAGATATTTAAATCAAATTAATAGTGGTTTCGTAACAGTATTACAATGCCGGGTGATTTATATCATTTAACTATGAATGCTCCTGTAAATAAAATGTCTCTGGAGAACAGTTTCTATCACATATCATTACACATTGTAGCACCACGCGGTTAATAGACCCATCTACGTTAACTACACTTACCACTATTCATTGTTGTATATGGACATGTATAAAAATCAATACATCTGAAAAATAATTTAAGATTGTTATATAAGACATTCTGTATAGTTATGTTTAAAAATTAAATAAACTCTCTTATTGTTTTATGTCGTTAACTATTGAGACTGTGGTTTTGGCTTTAAAAACATTCAAAATCAACACCTATGTTTAAATATTAAATATTGACTGCGCAACTTCAGGCCTATCTTACTTCTACCCGAAAATCAGTCTACGTCCGATCGTCGTTGGCTTAGTTGTTGAGACATCGTGCTCGAGCTTGTCCCGTGGTATTAACTTATTATAATATCACAATCACCGCAATCGCCAAGAAAAATTGAAAAAAAAAAACAACATTCCAGTGTAAATGGATACTCGATGCAATCAGGCTACTTTACATTAACGCTCCTCGGTTGTTTTGTAAATTTTTTTATGAGTCATTGTGTCCTTATTGAGCAAAATATATAACATTCAAACGTGATCTAGCGTTCCGATAACACCCTTGTGGTTTTTTTGCTTTAAACTATAGAACAATGCTACATCTTAACCAATACATTATATACTTTAAGGAATGAATGGTTAAATAAAATAATTATTAATACAAAATCTAAAACTATGAATTAAGTAAATAATTTTCCTAAAACACGTGAACGTACCACCGTACACTGACAAATTAAATATCTCAATATCCCACAAATAAATCAAGAAATTAATAAACGGAAAGCTTACGAAGAATCATAAATAAATAAAATTTCTTACTGCATATTTATCCACTTTGAAGTTTACTTCCATCATAAAAATAATCATGAAAAAAGATCAATTCAATCAAATTCATTATAGAGTTTTTTGCATTAAGTAGTTATTTGTTCTGACAATAAAATTATTATGACTTATTTAAAATGATAACAATTATTAAATTGTAAAATGAATTGTTATATTTTCTGGAATAATCATACATTGAATTTATAAGGTAAATTGCTAGAAATGTAAAATCGGTTTGAAAGTTTATTGAGTAATAAAGTATTTTCAAACAGCTACTATTGGCCTAACAAAGAAAAACTAACATAAAATACATTTACAAAATGGACGGAGATATATTATTGAACTGTTGTAAGGTTCTAAAATTGTGCGCAGTTAATAACTTATACATGTTGTATATTTCGTGATGGTGTTCGTCCCGTCCAGATTTGGCGTACGCCAGAATTCAACACTCCAATAAAAAATATAAAGTAATAAAAACAAAATTAATGCCCCTACGTTCACAGTCTACGGTAAAAAATAAATATTAAAAGCATCGAATAAAAAGTAAGCTTGTGTCAGTTAGTGGTCGCGATGCTAACTGACAGAAAAGAGTAATGAAAATATCGCCAGTGGATGTCCAATCGCTTAAACCCTAATATATCACATTTGATCTGGTTAGTACTCACTTATTTACATAACGTTTGCAGTGCTCGATAAATTTTTAAATCTGATTTGAAAATTATATAAATTACATTAAATATGTACGTTATAAGAACATATGTATATATAAAGACCACACCAATATTACATGCTAAGAGAATTCAAAATAATGAACCACTCAAAGGTACCTCGATCTTAATTTCAGTATTAAATGTAAGAAGTGAAGCATAATAACAAATTAGCTAAGGAGGAATGCTCACCTTCACTATTTAACACGTGGTTACAGTTAAGGTACAAGCTTTGAGTGGTTTATGACCTTAAACCTATAAGACACTAATTTACACCACAACATCAAGTAACTACCGCTGATATAATTATAAAAACAGTCAACATCAATTTCTGAATAATTATTATTTGTAATATAAATTTGACATAATGGCAAAATATCTACATATACACAATTTCAATGTTGCTTCTACATTATTCACTTCGATGGTAATATTGTACCAATTGTAATAGGTCCTAATTAAAAACTAATAATCAGTGAGGTTCCGCTGAATCTAACAATTACTTATTTGTTACGTTGTCGCTCTTAGAGGTCTAAACGTACACATATACGTCCCACTTACGTACGTACGTACTCTCGCTATATTGCATTTAGAGTATTTCTGTAGTAAAAAATAAAAAAATTCAGAGTATTGCTTCTCGTTTATACTAAAAGTTTTCGACTACCTAAATATATTACTTATAATATATCCCTCTGGCAAAGTTTCTGTTACATATATAATATTTTAATAGAAAATTAATTCTGATGTAGGCGAATAATAAAACGTACTAATAGAAAACGGATCGTAAGTAATCGGTGTTTCATTCAAGGCAACAGTACCAACATAATAAATTAAACTATTCTATTTATTCTTCATAAAGACTTAGGCTATTTCGTTGCATTTTACCAATATATGGGGACATAAATCATCTTCGTATTGATAAATATATTTAATTGTTACGAAGCATATTCAAATTGGGAATAATTTTAAACAATGTTCCTTTATTGGCTACATTAATACTTGCATTAATCTGATAGCAAATAGTGTTATAGTTTTTGGAACATGTATAGTTATCTCAATATTCACAATTTCAGTAATTTCATCTGTGTAAACTGCCCAATCATGATCATTCAAAACTATTACTACAGGCTATGAAACTGAAATATCCAAAACGCCTAATTCTCTATAATAGCAAATAAAATCATATTATTAGGCCTATGCGTTATTAAAACGATATCTAATCACAATAAAATTTTTAATAAATAATGTATACTACACGGTATGAAGAAAACTATCACATGTTCGAAAAAGGAAAAGAAGCAACTATATTTCTCTAATATTATAAAATCATATTATCTAGATCCGTTAAATATTTTATTTATAGTATAAAAATTATTCCCAATTTCCTATTAAGCTCGAAACTCAGAACTGGTTTATTTCATTTCCTTTACTATTGCATTACTATTGGTATATTTTGGTCGATAGAAAAATTGTATTCGTCACTTTAACTTATTGTATTTGTATTTAATACACACAAGAGAATGACACTAGCCCGCTTAATACACTTGAACTTACACAATTAATAATAATTAATAATCTTATGTTATTTTAATTGACATTGTATTATTTGAGTCTCTTAGACATCACGATGCAAAAAATAGACTAAACGATAATAAACTATTTTTATTGTTAAGAATATATATATTTGTAGTAAATTGTGAGAACATTTAACATTTATCGCATGCGGACAGTATTTCCAATTGCGTCACATTTTAAATTTATAAAGCCCTGCAAAAGCGTTAATAAACCATAAGTGTGCTTCGAAAACATATTAATTAAATTTTTTTCCAGCATTTTTCCATAAAATAAAAAAAAATTAAAAATCAGAAGTAGTTTCCCATATCAATATTTCTGTTACTCGTACGAAATTTCACGAGCTTTCTATCAGCAAATTTACACACTGACTTTAAAATATAAACGCAAAAAAAAGTTGTGCAAAAGCTTTTGACACTTGTAAGAATGTCCCCTTCAACTTACTTCCATAGTAAAGTTATCACAATAATGGCAGTATTAATATTTAATAACATATAAGAGCAATGTACGAATACGGGCTAGCGTCTAAACAGTATAAAATAAAATTATGACCTGTCATCATTTTCTCTTATTTTTTAGCATAAAAGCTTTATCAGTGATCAAAAATATGCGTACAAATATTATTATTTAACCTTACAAAGGTGATCACAACAACAAAATCTAAAAAATGTGTACAAACAACTCTACACAATTACTTTAACTACTTCAATGTTTATTTTTATGAGGTACTCATTTTGGCACAGAGAGATTTCTTAAATCTATCAATCATTTATTTCTAAACGTTAACAATATTTTAAATTACATTACGTTTTTCGATGTTCTAAATCTGGTTGACTGGTCTTAATTGTATGAATCACAGCTTTTTTCATTCTCTACTAATCTATCGTCACCACCACAACTTTTCTAGATTCCCTTCAATGGAATGAGTTTTCAATCTTATTACTGTTGTGTGCATACGAAAATATGGCATATTACTTATTTTAGTAACTTAAATAACAATTCACGCTGAAGCCACTGACTCCTCTGCGAGTACAAACTTTATGCAAACAAATCTTAACATTCGCAAGGTAACTCAATTCTCAAGTTTTAAGTAAATAAATTAAAAGCCTTAAAAATACTCCTTTACAATATTATTTTAAGTCTTTTAAATGAGACTTAACGCATAAAATTTACTTATGAAAATCAAATAATTTGCTTATCATTTATTAAGAGGTAACAAAATCTTCACTTCATTACTTCGTATAGAATAAATATACGAAAATTATTTTATAAACTATACGATCACTTTAAAAAAGAAAAAATTATGTAGATTTCTCATTAAAACCTGCTTAGATATATCCACAATAATGTAGTAAACGTTAAAAAACTCTTTACAAAAAATATTCCGATTTCCTGTTATAATAATATGACTCGGTCATTAACTATAGAGGTATGAAAAGATTGAGAACCGGACGGCGCGGAGGACAATTAACGGGCGTTATGCACGTGGGTAGTGAGGTGCTTCGACAAGTAGTCAGCTCTGGCGAAGCACTTGCCACACGCTTCGCAGTGGTAGGGCCTTTCGCCAGTGTGAATGCGCAAGTGACGTGTTAAATCGCTCTTGCCACCAAAAGCCCTTCCGCAAAACAGACAAACGAACGGACGCTCGCCTGTATGCTTTCGTACGTGTAGTTTCAAATTCTCTTTAGATCTCACACACTTACCACAAAAAGGACAAGCGAATCTTCTCTCCCTATCTCTTTGCCTTTCGTCGTTTTGTAGGAATCCCAGTATGCCAGAGTGCGAACTCGACGTTTCCAGTTTACTGCTATCGGTACGGGACTCGCTTTCGGAGCTATCAGCCATTGAACTGACACTTGCAAACGAAACTGGTACGCGCCTTCTTTCGTTTATCGGTGTGTCATTATCTCTTTTGTTTTCACTTTCAGTGCTCGAATTCCTGCAATCATTGGAATCATCAACCGTCACTATAGACTCGGTCGGTCCATTGGAATCAACTGTGCTGTCTTGTTCGGCGTCGCCGATTACTTCTATGGGCGGGCTTCTATTAACTTCAGGTCTGTTTCTTTTCTTTATTGATAGATCCATTTCACCACATTGGCCAAACACTTCGTTAGTGCTAGATACTTGATCTATACCTTCAATAGGGTCAGTGTTCTTTGTATGCAGCCGTTCTAATGTATGGTTAAGGCGGTGTTTTTTGAATGATTTCAAGTATCGGAATTGCATACCGCAAACGTCACAAGTAAATAACTTATCAGCGGGCAAGCGGGCTCGATGATTTTGCTCTCTATGTTTGACATATGCAGATCTATATCTGTAACTCTGACCGCATTGTTCACACACAAAAGGTTTATCGTCACAAGATGTTTGGGAGGCGTGTTGGAGAGCAGCGTGTCGTTCAAGCAGCCACGAAGATGGAAAAGAGGCAAGACAGACTCCACAACGTCGCCTCTCAGTATGTAACAAATGGCGGCTCTGGTACGTCATACAATCATCGCTGAGATATCTGCGTAATCGACAGGCTTGTAGTGCCAGTAGTGGCGACCATAAAGGTAAAGCGGTGGGGCTTCTAGAAGGTAAGGGACTCGGAATACTAGCTGAGCCGCAAGTCATATCCAAACACATCTGTAAAAAAAAACAACGCATTGTAAATAAAACATAGTTTTCCAAAAAAGTATGTTTCTAAAATTGACGTTCGGTTTATGTAAACGACTAAGTTTCAGGGTAAGCACATGTACGCAAAGCTAAAAACAATGTTAAATTACTATTATAATTGTTCCAATATAATATTTACATACCTGCTTGTTCCTTAGAGTAAGTAGTAAAGAATATTTTTGGAAAATAAAAACACAATTCTGTAATGATTGTAGAGCTTTTATTTGTCAAAATTGTATTTTTACAGCTATGATATGCTTATATTTGTTTCAAAAGTTACTATGATCAACAGCTATGGATCTTTACAATCTGTTGCACAATTGACGAACGTTACACCAATTTGATCCTCATTTGATCTGATATACTGTTTCTAATATTTAACAAAAACGTACTGCTCTCTGTTACAATATTATGAACTATTAATAATATTAAGGCAAAACAGATTTCTCTATACTAAATGTCAACAATAAATGTTAAATAAAACAGCTTAAGGAAATAATAATCACTGTATCTCCATTAGCAGACAATGATCACTATACATTATAAACAATGTGAACCTACGATATTTGAACTTGTGCTGCAAAAAAACTTATCAAAGCATAATATACAAATCTCATTTACGTTGAAAAAATCATTTTGAAAACAACTTGTAACTGCTTCCACCTTTCACAAAATGAGGTGGGCAATCTAAATTGTATATTATGCGAATAGAAATGGTAGATCAGAATTTTAAATCTAAATAAATTAAAATTAACAAATTACAATTAATAAACAAATTATACCAACATACAATAATTAATACGCCTACAGGAACTTAGAAAAATTGCAATAAAGTTCTATATTTAGTTATGCCACTTAAAATAGTAAGAAAATCACAACGACCAGTATGTAGAACGCTCATGAGTTTCGACGTCATTTTGCGAGCGAAACAATATTATTTAAATCTATGCAAAAAAAACGCTATTGTCTTAGGATCGGTCATGAAAATAACTTTGCACTGGTTCTTTGTCAATACAGCTTAACCTTAAGATTGGAATGCGCTAGCTGCCGAGGTGCCCGATCAGTTTTACATCGTAATCACATTAAGTTACAGAAGAAATATTTTATCATAATTTAATTACTAAAGAAAGCAAGTCACATATCATAACGCAACTTACAATTTTCACCATAAAATCACAATTTGCCCCTATTAGATCATTTCCTACGTAAACTATATATATTCCGTGATTTGCAGCCTTTATATAAGTCTTATATAGGCAAGAGGCACTCTAAATATAAAACTGTGGTCACAATTTTTGTTATAAAAATGAATCTATTTTAACTCATGAAATATGTACTGCTAAATTTAATTATAATTTATCATGCTCAGTAGATGCTTGAAAAAAAAACAATATATCTACTATAATTTGACATAAATATTTTAATCTTTTATAGATAAATCTATTTTTTTTTATTTGTGCTAATGGCGTGTCAACTTCGCAGGGACGTGGCAACGAGTGGGGAAATGTTAAAATTTGAATAACTGCACTTAGGGTTTCATATAATACTATTGTTTGTGTATGTTACAATACAATTCATTAACAACTCTCACCTCTCCGTCTATATACATGTCAATACATAGAAATATAATTATAACAATATTATTATTTTAATTAATAAATAGTACCTCTGAAAGTTAGGAAACAAAATAGCATTTAAAATTGCATTCTGTTCTATTATAAAAACTATTTTGATAAAAACTTGTACAAATTTGTTAATTCGCATCATTTAATAATCATTTATTTACTGCTATTAATTTATCATGTAAATTGTAAATATTTTCTTTCTTAAAATAAGAAGAGGAACATTAATAAAGGTTTTGCATTATGTTTGGTAACGTTCGGCTCTGGAAAATTAAAATAGTGCAGCTCTTCAAATAGAAACATTGTCGTGTGTCTTTCGTACTTACACATAAATAATTCAAACACTAACTTCGGGAATTAGCGCATCTACCAATCTATTCACTAATTATGTAACACTTCTTAACGGTTACAAATAATTGTATTATGATATTCATGCTTTTGTTAAATGTTCATCTCGTTAATAAACTTTTGTTCTAATAACATAACATACCATATTTTATGAGTGTTCCATTTCAATTAAATACGATATATGAAAACAAAAAAAAGTCAGTAGAATATTGTATAAACAGTGGCTTTATGCAGATTTTAATTTGTATCGATTAGTATGGAATGTTCTCATTGTACAAACGTCCAATAACATGTTGTGAAGTGTGCTTTCACCTACTTCGTAAATAAATAAACAAACAATCAAAAATATAAACCTTTCAAATGTAAATACTGCCTTGTTATATCTAATTAGTTTACCACGTGCAAATGGAAGTCCTCTAAAAACTAACGTGGTGATATTTTAACTACCCTCATTTTTGATAAGATAAAGTTGCATTTTTGTAGTAAATTGCTAAGGTACTCACTGCCTTGCCACATGCACAAAATCATCAAATTAATAACGATTACACAAATTTAGATTTTGAGTTAACGATATCGGTGGAAATCCAAACAAAAGACCTAGTAAAATAAGCACTGTTTGGAATGTTAGACATTAACAATCCAAAACGCGACATATACTATACCAATATTAAGATTAATACAACAATTATTATCAAAAGAAGACTGAGCAGACTGTCTCTGCAGTGTCTTAAGTTAAATCTTAAACATATGAGATCTGTCCAAAATAGCGTATCTACGTTCGTATAACCAAAGCCCAAAAATAGCATTTCACGATTTGAATTAACCTAAGTGTAAACTACTTATTGTTGCATAATAGTCAAAGCAGAGTACAAACTTCATGATGCTCTAAATCAAAAACAATTTAAAAAAACCGACATCGGTCCCCCTAAAATTCTTAAACTTCAAATCACAATCTGAGATCGAGGTTTTCTTCGCCCAGACCTTGCATACTTATTTACAAAATATCACAGATCTTTTCTAAATTACCATAATACTTTTGACTGATATTATTTCAGATATACGAGATTATTTTCTAAAATTATACCTCTACTCCAAACCATATCAATTCCAAATGAATAGAAATTTCGCCGCGGTATAAATTTTGACAACTAATAATTTAAAAAAAAGAGTTTAAAACACTATTTAATAATCAAATGATATGTAGTAACATCCTATAAATATCATGAAAAGTTCAGGTATGTCTAAAGACTAGTAAGAACCGTTAATACTTCACAACTACATCATAATGAGCTCTAAGACTGATTAAGCACATGCTCAAGTCGGAGTTACCTTAGCAATTTTAAATGGAAATAACATTTCTCTCTAACGAGGCAAAGCTCAGTTATTTTAAATGTTTACCTTATGAACGGCTCAAAATATTTAGCACTCTGTCATGTCCAGAAAGATTAACTATGCAAAATAACCCCCATCTTTTCTGCCCCTCAATCATTACAAAATCAAAGCTTCAATGATATCTGTTGTGATGTAGACAAAATTTAATACTGCTTTTAGACGTCTAGGCTAATAAACCCCATCGGCCATATGGGCAGTATTATTTAACTAAAAATGTATCTAGTAAAACAACTTTCGTACAATATCCCTGTATTTAACTCTGTTTTATTTAATGAACACAGTATTTGTGGAGTTTCAAATGCTTTTTTTATGTGTAAACAATGTAGTAGCAGCGTAAACAATTATATAATTATGTGCATGTAGATATATACATATATACTTGTTTTTACATATTTATGTGTGGTTTATTGAGTGTTTTAAAATATAATTATCTGGATATAAATACAGCATTTGAAACTTTTTATAAAAACAAAAGATCATCGGTTAAACAGTAATAAAATAGACAAGAAATTTGTAATCGCCCGCTGTAACTATACCTTTTAACATCCTACGCAATAAGTTAAACTTATAAATTTCAACGAAAATTTTTTATTAATAAATAAATTGTATAGGACGAAGAGGCATAGTTAACAAGCGAATAGAACTGAAACAATGCTTAAAGCTTTGATTCCCATGATCACATATCCCACAACCCTCCCCATGTTTCCAATAACAGAGCTACTGAAGCAGTAATAATCTAATAAATTTTCTAAAAATCTGATATTATGTACCAAACTATATATATTTACATTTATATGTCGTAGTATTGCTTTTGAGTTACCTCAGGGGATCGTGCGTCGTTATCTTTGAAAGATGTAAAATTGGTAATAACCTCAAATCCCTAAGTATGAATAACAATACCATCCTGAGTGCAAACTTTGTTTTTTTTTATAATTATAATTAAAGCACTCACAATCCAACTTCAATTTGAGTTTTGAAGTTATATTTGAGGAAAGTACCAATGTATGCGAGTCCCTAAAGATTTTGTCGATTCTAAATTAATATAATGTTTAATGATCAAAATTTTTTTATTAATTAAAAAAGACTATTAAATTACTTTATTGTATTGATTGCAATCTAAGAGGATGTTTAAAACGAAATAAAAGAAGCAAATCGTAATAATTTCCTTTAAAC
Organism: Pharmacophagus antenor; assembly: GCA_018245475.1. Lineage (NCBI taxonomy): Eukaryota > Metazoa > Arthropoda > Insecta > Lepidoptera > Papilionidae > Pharmacophagus > Pharmacophagus antenor. The sequence goes on from DWQX01002152.1 coordinate 15,610, forward strand.
GTAAAATTACTTTTCTACCTAACTTTGGCTATGCCATCTAGGGTATCCATTATTTGCATTACAAAGTATATACCTAAGGCAAAAAATAAGCACCTAATGTTCATAGTATGAAAAAAATAAGCAAAAAAATCAATAATAACACTCTCCATCAATTAACGCGAAAAATTAACAATTTCTTTTTGTGTCAATAATCTATTAGTGAAATATCAAATATTATTCATATCATTCAGATCACAGTTGCGGCGTTTTAATCACATTCTTAACTAATTACAAACATATTGTCCTTCGTTTGTTCAAATGATTCTCAACATTGATTACTTCCAACAAGAACTAATATTATTGGCTAACATATCGCCACACTTTTGTGCACTATAACCGTTTCATACTCATTGATGAGGACTTTCTTCCTCCGTGTCCACGGGACTAGGCGAAAGAAACTTTCGTGCGTATTTTGGGTAGTGTGTCTTCTCATGCGCTTTGAGAATTGTAGATCGGGAGAATGTCTTGCCACATAAAACACAACGAAAAGGACGTTCACCTGTAATAAACATTCGAATAAAATTTACATGTTCAAAAACAACAACAAACAATAATTTATTAAAAATGTATTACTCACCCGTATGTACTCTACAGTGATCTTTCATATGATGTCTTAACTTAAAGGCTTTTCCACAAAATTCACATTTAAATGGCCTATCGCCTGTATGCACCGGCAAATGAGCAATTAATGAAGAAACATCCGGAAAACTCTTGCCGCAAAACTTGCATAGCACGACATTTCCTGGCTCTACTGGACCAATGTCTAGGTCGATTGGTGTCTCTTCCGAAGGCATTGTCATATATGTTGGTTCAGTGAACTGTCCAATCATCGGTATGCCCATGGGTCTACCCAAAATGGCATCGCGGTACTTTAATGACTCGAGTGTATGTGTCGTCAATATGTGCCTGGCCAATTTGTTCTGATGAGGAAACGCCGCGCCACAGTGTATGCAAGGATAACCTCTCTCCCCTTCATCGATTCGTCCCCTACCGGACCCTTCGTACTCCTGCAACCACAAAAAGAACATCAACTTCTTTTTCTCTGGTTTGAATCGTACACGGACCAAAGTGTGTGCAATGTCTCTAAGTCTACTTTCTAAATTGAGATGCAGTCTCGTTATAATCTTAGGTTCGACTATCTAAGAAGTTGACGCTCATTTTTGCCCAAAATCTGTGCAGGAGTGACCCGGGATCCGGCTACGCGTAATGCCTTGTTGTTTAACAACGCGCGCGCGCACTGAATCACCGATTCGAACAAACGGTATGCTTAAATGGCCAAAAGTTAAATAAAAAAAAACTGCCCAAAATATATATCAAACAAAATGAATGAATATAAAAAATGATGGCCAACAAAATGAAGGTCAACTTCTTGACAGCAAGGCATAATACACGATCTTCAAAATAGCATAGCACATTAACAAGCATGCATTCATATACATTACATTAAACGAAGCACATCAATTTATACCTAAATATAAACCATAACATACTGCATAGAATTACTTTGAATTATTACTAAAAGATAATATTTACTAACAATTCTTTTAAGTTTTAAGGAATAACTAAATATTAAGGAAATAAAATAATATGTAATTAAACAATATTATATTCCAAATATATTTGTTTCACTTGAAAATGGAATAAGTTGAAATATAAAAAGCATGAGATACATTTTGGGCTTTTAAAAAAGTTTACAATGATAAAATAACAAAATAAACAACTTTATAAAAGATTTTCTAAATTCAAGTTTTTCTTTATGGAAAGGCATGCTATTATAGTTACTTTCGCGGATATGATTTCCGATTTCTACAGGCCAATATATTGTTAACAAAAATCATCTATAAGATTAATTATTGTTGTATATTAATATTCTTATAATATTACACAAACTGTATTTCAATATGTGTTACTTAAAGAACATACCTTTTTGTATATCTAATGAAATTAAAAATGTTACACTTTAAATTAATAATCTTTTGCGCAAACATCTCATCAATGAAATATCAATTCAGCATAATCTGTGACTATAACAAACTAAGATACTTTAAACTGACTAAGTCTGATCATCGATAGTATTGGTAATAGAAAAGGTCTTAAAAACAGTATGAAACATAATAGCACAAATTACAATTATTAGTTACTACATGAACTAGATAAAAAAACCAGTAACAGCATGTTGTTTGTATCAGGAATTACCAAATGTAAACATTTTATGTCTTGTAATTACAATATAACAAATGTAAATGTATAAATATGAAAAATGGTGAGCACTTAAATGATACGATTTTTGAATTATAAATATATATTTTTCTTTTATTTTAATATGAATATATGATTTACAAAAAAATATATATGTGAACATATATAAGGCATAAAGGATGGGATATAGAAGATAATTCTTTAACATTTCCTAATTTTCTTGTAAGATAAGAAATCCTGTAGTTGGCATTATCTCTTAAAATGGATCCAAAAAGAATCATACAGATGTACATAAACATGCAGTACAACCCTTCCTAACTTAATTAACAGTTAACAATGACAGCATGCATATTTGTACAGCAAATATAAAAATATAGTAACCACAACAAATAACGTTAAAAATATTTTTTCTTCATTTTGAAAACATAAAGTTTAATTTAAAACTATTTTTAAATGAATGTTAATTTAGGAACTATTAGTAGTTATATAAAAAGAGCATCTTAGTTTTCAAGGATATACTCTAAAATATTTGAATTATGCTTGTATGAATTATTAAAGCATGATTAAGAAGTTATATATTTATTTGGTTTACTTTAACGATAATGAAATCAGACAATGAATGATTATCCCAAGACATTTTTCAAGGTCATTCATTACTAAATTACTGTAACCAGAGATGATATGTAAAAAACTTATTAAGTTATAATTGTAGTGATTACATATATTAATATAAATTCTACCACATTAAACACAGAAGCTATTGGTCAAACATACCGTTTCATGCATCCGATATTCAGACGATGATTCTCCAAGCTTTTCTTCATTACTTCTCTCCCAATCTACTTCTTTTTTTAGAGACTGAAAATTGTAAAATGATTTTATGATAATAAAAGTTTATATTGAAGACCTAAAATTAATACAATACTATTAAAATAAGTGACAATGTAACCAAACTTGATGAACTTTTTATTCAAAAAAAAAAGTATAAGAATGAAAACTTGTTTACAAACAAACATAAATATGTAGTATTTGTGTTCATGTTTCTTCCTTCCATATAAGACAATGATATGAATAGTAACACCAATAAATGTCTTTTCCTTACATGCAACACAAATGTAGGAATGTCCTTAACTTCTACAACTCCCACATTTCTACATAGGTATTGCACATCAAGTGACTAAAACAGTGGTATCACAATCTCAGAACAACAACACATACACAAATGAACTTACACATAACTAATGGAATTAAATATTCTGTGCAGTTTTTTATATGATTACTTGATAAGTAACTTTGAAAGTATTATAAATCTATATATATTAAGGAAGTTGTAATGCACCTATAAATAATTTAACTATTGAATGAGTTAATATTCATTTGTTTCTTAATTTCATTTTTAAACTACTTTTACAAATTATAATTACTCATAAAAATTATCACCAAATAAATATAAACACTAATGTATTTATATAGAGAAGCCCACATTTTGAAAGCAATCGCCTTTAAACTATATAGAATAGTTTCTTTCAGGAATGGCAGATTGAATAACTTACCAAAGGTACTTGTTGTACAGGTGGTAATCCTGATGGACCAGCAATAGGTTCACTTCTTGGACTTGGTAGTGATGGGTGGGATGGATGAGGTAGCACTGAATGTGGTAATGCATTTAATACACTCAACCTCTGCTCTACAGGAGAATAACGGGGCCCTAGTGCACTTATACTACTGTGGCTATTTATCGTCATATTGAGACCTGAAATCATAAGTGACCATTAAATTTGTATGAAGAAAAAAGAAAATAAACAAATTAATTATAATTTACGGTTATTTGATTTTTTATAAAATATCTTACTTTTTTATTCACATTTCTGGAAACTGATCAATGTTAACATGTACATCATATACATTCAAGTAATATCTTGTAACTTGATGTTATAGTAATTAATTAAATATAAATAACAATATATATGACATTTACGTAATGAAATCATTTTAACGTTATTTATAACAAATTTTAAATAATAATTCAGAATAGGAAATGTATACTTTGGTATAATTAAAAATACACAAAAGCTTAATATTAAGCTTTTGTGTATTTTTAATTGTGGAATAAATGGTTGTGGAAATTAATATTAATTTCCATATGTAGAATGTGCAAAAAATTTTATTCTTTACACATGTGATCTGTCAATGTCATATCAAAACGGATTTCCAAAAATTTTAAATAATTGTCAAAATATAGAATATATAACGTACACAGGAAATCAAAGGGACAATTTAGATCCATTAAAATTATCTCAGTACACTAATAATATTATAAAAAATGTTTATAAGTTATTCAAAAATAGATATACTCGTTTAAATACATTTTCATTATTACACTGTTAATTTTTTTTTAATTTTTTGTACACCTATATTTTTATAGATTGGTCCGATTTTAAAATTCTGTTTTTTTTCTGAAGTAGAAAGAGTATATTTAGAAGTATTAAAAAATTTTTGTAAGAAAAAACCCAAAACATATAAAAAAGGAAAGTTCGATTTTGAAGTTCCTTAGCTATTTTTAATTTGCTTTGCGATTTTATTCATAAGTCTTTGTTGGAAAGCTATTAAAATGTTATCAGTTTGAGAAAAATTTGAACCAACAATAAAGATTACAAAATTTATAGGAAAAAATATAATTTAGTTCTATCCATTTAAAAGAATCTTACATTTTTATACACGGATAGAAATAAATTTTACCCTAAATCCTAATCCACGAATGTTGTCCTAATTATTTTCTACTTTTTTTGTTGGAAACAACTAGTTCAATATCAAATTTATTCAACATCCGTCGTAGTATACAAAATATTTTAATAATAATTGATGTATAGTTTTTAAGAAGTTTCAGTTATATTTGTATAACTTAGCATTGATCAGGAAAAATTACTCTCTACCGGCTTTCAACAATATACTTTCTTCACTTAATAAAGTTTATCTAATTGTTTATTATTATATATATTTACATACCGACGTTATCACCATTTGATCTTATAGATACAGTGTCATCTTCAGTAGACGGTGGACGTATTGGTTCATCTGGTGGTTCATCTTTTGGTATAGACGGATGTGTAGGTATTGGCATTTCAATTGAAGTTTCTGATCTAAATCTACGCACAGATAGTAACGGGGATATTCTGGGAGGTGAGGCATCAGATGCTTCACGAGGATCACGTGTGTCCCTCAGTTCCCTGGAATCTCGTAAGTCTCTCAGTTCACGTGTTTCCCGGCTATCCCTGTCGCGTTGCTCTCTATGCTCTCTGGATTCTCTTGGGTCACGAGATTCTCTTATATCTCTTAGGTCACGAGGTTCTCTTAGCTCGCGTTCTCGCTGTTCTCTTTCTCTTTGTAAATCTCGCCCCTCTCTAGCTTCTTTCGAATGACTCTCCCTTACGTCACGGATATCTTTGCACTCTCTATCGCGGACTTCTTTCGATTCCCTTTTTTCTTCTTTATCATGGCTTTCTTTATCTTCTAATTTTTCGTGCGATTCTATGCAGTCTTGCATATTTTGAAATTGGCTTTCCTCCATCGGTTCCGGAACGTTTCGTGTATCAATTCCGGCTGCACTTAAAGTGGTCATTTCTGCTAACCCTTTAACCTAAAAAAATATAAAGACATCATTGATTTCAGATTTTTTAACAACATAAAAAGTATGTATTTTTGTATACATTATATTGTATTTATTTGTATACATGATCCATATTACCACAAAATAGAGAAGGAACTACAAAAAAATTCCCTCAACTAAAGCGAAAACGTTAGCTCGTTTAAAGTCCGAAAAACCAAAAATTAAGTATTTTGTAATCAACAAACTTTAATCACTTCAACGTTGTTTGAATATATATATATATATATGTGCGACTTTAAGCTGTCATTTTGAAGAGCTTATGACATTCGGTAAATTTTAAAACAATTCCTATAAAGACAAGTGGAAGAAAAAGTGTTTTAAAAACATAATTTCATAGAAGATTGTTAATTGAGCTACATTCTATAATCTATCATAAAAATACGTGTAGAATCTTGGAAATACAGGAATACCCTGTATTCTTGTATTTAAAATTATGATCGGAACGAATTAAAAGCGTGTCTAATTCATAGCTTTCTATACCACACTTAATTGAGTGATTTCTGAAAATCACGTGTTATTTTATTCATGAAATAGTTTTAATAAAGATACCAAATACCTAATTTAATCTATAAAAAAAATTATAACAAAAAATACATGGCTTTAAAAATGGCAATAAATACCTGAAGGCTTTCGGCAGTTTTGAGGAGAGCGGGCAGTTGACAGTACTGGACGTTGACCTCGCCCTTGTACATGAAGTCGACGAGCGTTCGTAACTCTTCCAACCCAACGTCCTTCAAGATTACGATAGGGTGGCGCGATGGATGGTCTACAAACAGCGATCGGAAGTACGATGAGCACGCAGACAGTACTACCTGAAATATTTTTCCACTTAATCTATAGTTACATACGAAATTATGTTGATAACAATAATATCAAAAAAAAAATATCTTTAACGTCAACCATTTTATTCATCTCTAATATTTTTAATTAATATGACTCAATTTTAAGTAGTATTTCACAGCATTCGAAACGTTTTAATAAAATATAGCAGTAATTAAAACGAAAAAAAAAATGTATATGACAGAGAGAACCGGTTACAATGACAACACAAATAAATAAATTATTTTATGTTTATTATATTAAGATTTTTAATAAAATAAACGAACTACCAACGCAATAGTTAATAACATGCGTCGAAACTAGTAGTGATGTCGCTAGTATGTCTTCGGCTCTATTAATGGTGTAAATTGAATGAAAGAAAGGTTTAATCTGAACCGCCTGTCTTTTTATCACCCTTATATTATAAATAAACTAACACATTACTGTTGTTCTATTCCGACTTACAACGTAGAAGTCAGAATGTTTTGGAGGAACAAACTACAAAATTTTCAGCTACATCTTCAGCTAAAATTATGTGAAATGAAGAACAAGTGTTAGGATGTCATTAATGACAAAATCCATATAATAAATTTGGATGTTTTAAAAATATTCGAAAGTATGATGACGATATTAAATGTTGTGTGAAAACGTTTTCATTAGTACGAAATCTTTTTATTCATCTATTGTTTTAATAAAAAATTATATATGTCCATCAATATACAATTATCATTAATTTTGTAAGAAACAGAGAAATTAAATACTCGTATACGATGTTATATATAACACGATTTACACAGATAGCAAAATATTACACAAGCGTAATTAAATAAACAAAAAGTATAAAAGTGTCATTTAATTTCTTTTTTAAAATAAAATAATAAATAATAT
>DWQX01002153.1:0-23221 GCA_018245475.1 Pharmacophagus antenor
GACGTACAATTTATTCCACAGCTAATCGATAGCAACATAAATAATAACCCCGCTTCATAGTTGTGACTAAAGTTATTATAGAAATCTATAGTTTATGTTTATGACATTAAGAAGTAATGTTAAATAAATATGTACTGCTGCATGGAGGGCATCGGACATCATGTGATAACGTTTGCAATTAAAATTTATCACAACACAAAGGTTTTCTTAAATTTTTTTAATTTAAAATGTTTAAAATGAATCCAATACATACATATATATTTTAAAATAAAGTAACTTTCACAACAATAAACTAGTTTAACAAGTGCCGGTATTAATAAGATAACGGTTTCATAATATTAAAGCAGAAAAATTTTCATCTACAAAAAATAAGATTTTTTTTTAGTATTCGGCTATCAAAATACAGGCTGATATTTATTAATACGAGTTAATAAGTATTGTTAAGTGTAAAGCAAGGAAAGCTTTCATTATGATAATTATTAAATTGATAGTTTTATTCGACATTTGTAACGTTTGAATGAGAAATCCATACGTTATTATATACCACTTACGATAAATAAATTTATTTATTAAGTAGCTGTATTTATATGATTTATTATCATGTTTAAATATTAAAATTTTACTAAAGACTCTTTAACAATAGACTATTAATGAACAGGAAGTTACGTCATCATTGCTATAAAATTCATAGAGTAGGTCCGTCAGAGAGAAATTTATCAACGCTGTAATAATGTAAATTCTTCCATCACCGATCTGAAACGGATGGGTGAGTAGAAACAAAGGGAAGCGGCGGTATCCAGTGACTTAACAATTACGCGTGCCATCACACTGTGTCGGCTAATGGTTTAACCGCCTGCAATAATTAGTTCATTTTCGTAACGCTACTTCATACCAGAAATAAGATGGCGGATGAAAGAATACGACAATTTGTACAATTTGAAATTATTTTCATCTTTTACATATTGAAGTACATTCTTTTGAAAAAATTAGGTATAAATGTAAAACTATTTTTGTAGAATACGTTTATATTTAAATTTTAAAAGCAAAATTTTTCAGATCCATATGAATTTCTATGTAGAAAAACCTGTCTAATTTATATAAGTTTATTTTCATATACATGAAATTAAACTTATGCCGTGTTTGAAGGATATCTAAAAAGATAATGGATAAGCCGTTGTAGCTGTCACTAGATTTTTTTGCATAATTTTGTTTAATAAAGTGTATAATGCGGCTAGTGACAGCTTTTATATCTCACATTATACCATCTGCAGCCGGAAGACAAAATGCTGCATACAGGCACCTTCGAAGCATCTCCAAGAATTCCGATGTTTACATATTGCTGTGATTAATTTAAAGTATAATCTGCTGAAAAACATTAGCTCTAATGTTTATAAATTTAAAAGAGCTCCATAATCGGAAATATCAACAAATAACCTTTATAAAAAATTTTATACATATACATATGAACTTGTAATGAAAAATAATATAGGCATATCAATTTTATTAACAATAAAATGTAAGTATAAGCATAGAATTGCAATTACACAGTTCCTTAAAACCCGGGGGCGATACGTTACGTGCTCTGTGATAATTAAGCTCGCGCCAGGGGAATGTGGACGAAGCGGACGGAAGTGGCTTTCTAAATGTTATAAATTGAATAATAACAACTCACTGTTTGCAAATAACAGATAAGACTATGTTATTAAAGTTGTTTTTCGTGTAATTAAATGGATATTTTAAAATTAAGAAAAAAAAAACAGATGAAATATGTTTGTGAAAGTACATCGCATACAATAATTTTATCAAATGTTCAGTTTAGAATTCAGTAGCTGTTCATGAAACTGTCTTAATAACTATTTCATTATAGAAGTTTGTGAAAGTAGATACTTATATATAATCTTCCATTAATATGTTTGATTCTCAATTATACGACTAAACTCATGTTATAGCTAAAATAAAAGAAGAGAGTGGAAGCACAAATGACATAAATATTATCGCATATACATCAAAACGTCAAGTTAAGCTTACCGCAGATTGAATATATGAATACTGCACAGTGCACTTTAATAGGAAAAATTATTTCTATTAAATCATCATTAAACAACAGTATCAAAGAGAGACTTTGAATTCAAGTATTTTAAGCGTGAAGATAACTTTAAAGTTCGTAATATAAAATTTAAAGTATGATTGTAGATAAAAGATTTAACGATAATATACAAGGCTAAAAGGTTGCTTTTAAATTGTGGATAATTTTTTAATTTAAGTGAGCGACTATAAATTTAATATGGCAAAAACTCATAAATACACTCTATTTAAACTACATGTTAATATCGTCTTCAATATTATATTACATGTAGATAAATACCTTGAGGTTTATTAATAAATCATTAACACAGCATAATTTATAAAATCCATGTCATGTCTCCAGTTTCAATGTTGAGAAAAGTTAATTTTACAATCAATATGTAGGAAAGCTTAACAGAAGTGAACGTCACATTGGATACTTGTCCACTTGTTGCGACCACCATTTGATATATCCCACATACGTATAAAAGCATCGCAACAAATTGCGAACGACGCCACAATACAATGGGAATGGAAAATCATTAAATAACTTTGATCCCTTACGGGAATTGAACCTACGGACTCACTACAATTCCATCTTTTAGTGTTAACCGTTAGGCTACGACGACAACTATTACAAAGATTGAAATATTTTATTACATTTGCCAAAATCTTTTTCAGCGCCATCTATTGACGACTAAACTTTTACCTACACATACTATTTACGGAAACTACTTGTTGAATAATAAACATCATTATTTTTTTATTACAACATCAAAATATTGGAAAGAAATACTTAAAATATTTAGACTATGCATCATTGTATCATAATGTTTATGATTACGTTAATTCCATTTAACACAAGATATTATTTGTACTTTTTTAAATTCTATTTAAAGGAGACTACTGTAGCTACATATATAAATTGTAGTTACAATTACAGTACCTTTAGGTTTTAATAAATGTGATTTCTAATATAGTTAAGTTTCATATTTCAAAAAATATATCAAAGCGTATTTTATAGCAAAAAAGTCATGAAAATATATTTGCGACTTTCTCTTTATTACTTTCGAATATTAAAACGTATTTCAATTTCCTTAATGGATACCACAATTTTCCGTTTAAGTCAGGGCAATAGATTTAATTTGGTTTCGGAGCTAAAGACGATAAGATCTCTTAGGGCCGCTCCGGCATCGGACGCGGATACGGCTGAGTTCCTTTGCCTGTGGACAGGGGTATTGTCGCATGCAATATGCCCGCTATCTGAGTTCAATCTGGTGATAATCGAGAAACCTAAGGTGACTAGCCAGTACAGGAAATTCTGAGGGACCGTAAACTTATTAACACTAATGAAGTGTCAGTTCAATCGATCATTTAATGCAGCAGTGTGCTCGTATAATTAACACGCTATTTGCTTCCTTACCTTTGCGAATTATATGAGCACAGAATGTTATTGCTGTGGTAAAGATAGTTACTAAAGATACATGTATGTAATTAAGTTTTAAAAATAAGCCGATTCTGACTTTATAAATGGTATAAAAACCTTATAGAAGGATACTTGATAAATGGTCATAATGTTTTGCTATATAGTTTTAATAAATTTTATTTTGTGATAAATTTTAATTAGAAAATTTTTTATTTCGTTAAATTCTAAAGATATTAATCTATAAACTAGTAAAATAAGACGACATCGACTTCATAAACAGTATGAAAACTTAACAGAAAAAATAGTCATAATACTTTCTCTTTCCTCTTTTTAATTCTTTAATTTTGGAAGTCTCTAATATGCTTTAAAAATTTCACCAAAGAGTATACCTTCCAACTACAAATCTCTAACGCCAACATTTAGGACTTATGTTAGTGTCCTTTTATTATATTTAGTAACATCGATCATCTCCTGTATAATATAATTGTAAAATATTTTGTTAACCATTGGATTTGTATCACAATATTGTAACAGTACAGTTTAATGTATTTCTATTTATTTTTTACTGTTATTAATTTTTCATAAATGACTTGCCGATAGGTCATTTCATACGCATTTTTAATTAACTGAAAATAGGCGCTCCTGCCAAAAGCTGGTGCATTTTGATTAATAAGAAATATTTTTAGTTGTGTAGTATTAATTTATTGTTAATTATATTATTTTTAAAACAGTTTATTTTTAGCACAGTTTTGAATAAATATTTTACTTTCTTTCTTTATTGTTTAAATAAACATTTCTTTCATATCCTGGATTTTATGAATCATTGTTTATGCATCGTACACCCTAGTGAGAGTCTGGCCAAGGGTTTAAAGAAACACAATCCGCGAGTGGATTGGCCGTGTCGCCGATGTCACGCCAGCTTTCCCTTGGTGCCGCTAAAGGCTCGGTGCTAGAAAATTATCACAATAATGCCACCCGATGGCCGTTAAGATAATACGATGCAGACCATGCTAATAGTATACGAGTATATAGAGGGATAAATTTAAGGATTTAGATTGATGTTAAAAACAACCGCGAGAAAATTATTTAAAATGTCAGAGTTATTATGGCTTCAACGTTTAAAAAAGTTATTATTGCCAAAGTTGATATTACCTAAGATAACACGAATAGCCTAAACCTAAATTATTGTTTAAAGTTTAATACATTTTCCCAAATGTATGCTTAAGAATACCTATCTACTTATTATCGAATCAAAACGTGCGACATTTAATTATAAATTACGGTTCTAAATAAGATATAGTTTTTGCAGTCGATACGGATAGCAATAAAAAAGATTGAACATCGGTAGCAAACTTTTAAAGCTTGCGAACTAAAAAAGTAACAAAAGGTGAATGCAAAACATCGTTTTCGCTTTGATGCATTCAATATTTATTTAGCTAAAGTAAATTTCATTTCCAATTCCGCCGCGCGGGACTTCTGATTTGTTGAAAGTCAAGTAAACCGCAACGTTCACGTCCATTCCGTCAGAGCGCGCTGCGGTGCGTGGACGTGACGCGATGTAATGAGATGACCAATGGGACGCGGTCCTCTAAGTTGTCCGTCACAATTTCCGATAGAATCTCGTTTATTCAACTGTTTCACAGTTGAATAACGTGTTTTGCTTTCAACTATTCACTAAGAGATAAATCTAATTAATGTCTATTACATGATAATCGTCGTTTGACTAAAAAAAAAGTTCTTTATATATTTTAATAAGTTGCCTTGGAGTTTTCGATTATCTGTGAAATAATGGTGCAGTCACTTGCCTAAGTATACACTTTTACGTAGTAAACAACATCATATGATGTGATCTTCTCCACTTTCTTATATTTCTTGTCATCTTAAGAGTCGCACCAAATGTTTATTAACATCCACGTATGTCATATGTATGCCAATACCGCTACTGGATGTAGTATAAACTATTTCTTTTTACATACGAAGATGTCAAAATCGTGAAGATATATACATAATGCACAATTTTAACTAAAAATTAAAAGTAGTTTATAAATAGGTATATGTATGAATATATAGTTTCACTATGTTTTATACGCAATGGCGTCATTTAAGGCAGTGAAAATGGATGACAGCACGCGGCGTATTTACGCTTCACCGGTCAGCAATCAATTTCCCACAGTGCTGCCCCATTCCAGTCTGTGATCGGTGCTTCGTTCTGTTCAGTACTTTCTGCTCTATACTAGTATTATACAGTTTCAATTCTTTCTTTATCCCTTTTCATTATCGTACAATCTGTGATGTCATTATTTTAAAATTGTTAACGTTTTTCGTGGTAATTACATTTGATTTGTAGTTTTCGTTAACAGCTTCCTGCAATAATATATCAAGATCTCTGATCAAACTTTCTTCATATGAAATGCCTACAAACTTGTAAACTAGAAATTGACTGTAAAGTAATGTACTTGCCAAAATTATGTGACCAATTTTGATTCGAGTTTTTTTCATCTCTCTTAATTCGATTACTTAATTGACTGCTTCCCTGGCGCAGAAGTTTATCCAATGCTTTGTAATACGGATATTTTGGGGTCGATTCCCGGGCCACAGGAGTAGTTCTCAGTGTAGATGCTAATAGTTTTTAGAATCCGCCTGCCTGGCTAGCTACTGCCTCCAATGTCAATCTTCCGCCAAAACAGCATCGCGATGTTGCGGCAGTGATATATCTAAGAGCTAGAAGTATTCTGAGCGTGTCCGCTTCAACATCTACGGTTCCTTGTCACTTAATATCAGGTAAAATCGAGGTCAAATATGAGTTGATGGCCGTTAATTTTCTTTCCAAAATCATTAAAACGTTTGCAGACTGTGATTCTTTAACTATTTACGTGTATTTTAACAAGTAAACGCTTTCATGACAAATACGTATTAGTCGAACAATATAACAATTGTTAGGCTTGGCCGTAGCTAGATCGTGTACGGTAGGATAATTCCAGAATATTCATTACGCAAGCGTGGCTTTTAAATTGCATACGTTCGCTGCAATTGCAGTCTCATTCATAACGACTAGTTATTAGTTGACCCGCAGAATACCAACTATGTAGGTTTGAACAATATTTCATAAACTACTATACCTATTGTGATTTAAAGCGAATTAGAAAGTGCTTCTTTTTGCATCTCTTGACGATCTTTACTTTCCTCAGTGAATAACAAATTTATATTCAAGACACGAAGGCGAAATCTACTTAAAAAATTCTTTAGAAAAAAATACAGATAAGTCAGCGTAAGTGCAATTCTAGACTCACATTTTGCGTGGCAAACAGAAGTGAGTGTTCTTTGATGTATTTTAAGCAATTTATCAAGAGTCACTCGAATCTTTTTTTATGGTTTCTATATACTTGCATAAGGGCTACTGTAGAGTACCATTGAAACGTGTTTTGGCCTTTCATCGCGGTTTTACAATCTTGACCGACGATAGAAACGCGAAAACGTCGAAGTAAACAGGAATATCTTAATGGCAGGATCCGCACCATAAAAGATTTTATTGCAGAGATAGCAGAATATAAATTCCAATAGCCGGATATCGCCAAATATGAAGTAATAAGCTGGTCGTAACAAGTTAATTTCAAAGAGGAGGTGCCGGGAGCCCTTCGTTTCATCTCTAATTGGTTTATGGAAATGGAACGAGTGAATGTACGGTAAATTTAAGGAACCGTGTATTGATCTTGTCTGTTAAAGATTTATTGAACTTTTGTCGTAGTATTATTAAATATCGAGTTATAATAATAAAGTTTTTGTTTTTAATATCATGACGTCATAATTATTGCAGTTGAAACCTGCACTACGCATTCATAGAGATAAAATTTTCTTCAAAGCTGTTCCAACTCACTGCGAAAAAAAATGCCAAAAACGGCCTAATATTATCGAAAACGTCAGCAAGCTTCGTTAATAATTGTTAGTAATTTAAATATATCGCAGTTACTTTAACGTTATTGTTTTTATTATTAAATTATAAAACTGAAGTTAAGAAAAAAAAGTATTTACTTTTAATTTTAACATACGTGCCCTGATATAAACTCTGATCAGGACGAAAATAGAAAAGCAAAACCTTTTTTTTTACGGCACGACTAAAGTTGTATTGTTCTTTAGGTGGTACATAAAACAACAAAACAACTGAGCAACATTATCAGAAAGTTAGGGTTTTTGTTTACACGGAACTCGCCCTCGTCCGTGGGGAAACGTAATGGTTATGAAAAAATACTTATTTGTCGAAACTGCCATAGGGTTAATTCTAATTTCAAATTAATCACCATTTGAGTTGGGTTCGTTCACCCGGAAAATATTAAACGTGTCGCACGTACGAAATAAATATGTGAATTAGTTTTTATATGTACCTTATTATGACTGTTATATATAAACCAATCTAAGAAAACAGATTATACAACACTTAACAGGTTATATTATGATTATACTTGAACTTGTACCAAATAAAAAAAGTGTTTATTGTTAAAATTAAAACTTTTTATTGTTTATTATTGTGATTACATTTTTATATATGAATTACTAATCGTATTGTTAATTTAATATTGTTGATTATTGAGGTAAATAAATTATTTTGTTAATAGTTTACCTCCACATATCTTTTTAATGAGATTAGTAAACCGGAAAATTATAAAGCTTTGAACTATCTGTACTGACAATAGAGACACTAACAATTTGGAAATCGACTGCGTCTATATAACAGCATAGAAACACAATGGCCGCTTTGTGCGCTTGTAATACGACGCAAATAACTTCCTTGGTTTTTATTAAATGTGGCCCGTTATCGAATTATTTTTTTTTGTATTTCCAATTTTGTACATTAATTTTTTAGCTGAGTTGTGATAATTTACAATTTTATTTTTATAAAAAAATAACGATTTAACGTTTAATTCAATATAATGAAAATTAAATCGTGTAACTTAATGTAATATACAATCTATATAATCTATGAATAGTATTAAAACTGTTGAAAAATGTGTCTTTTTCATGGTTTATTTTAAAATTAACGGATGTAGTAGTCATAAATACTTAACTGGTTAAAATAAAAACAATAATCAACTCGTTTGTACTACATGCGAAAATCTATTGGATTCATGTTTATCCAGTTACTGTTTATAAGCGCGGTACAATGAACATATAAAAATATTAAAAAAAATTGAGCATAGAAGTGATTTTTTTTGGATTTGTGATGAAATTTACACACACGAGTGAAACGATTTCTGTTAGCTCCTGTTTGAGCAATCACAATTACTTCTAACTCCTGCTCTATTGTAAAGTTATGTAGACAATTATATAACTAGTAAAAGTTACCGAATTAACTCCAACAAGCGCACAATGCGAAACACGTGCCGCCTTTTGTTTAACACTGAGTTTAATTGCCTTCTACACCCCCACTCTTCTGACAAATTAATGAATAACACCATTTACAAAATTGCTAATTACCTGGCCGTTTAATAAGGTCAACTCGCACTCGGATTACGGGCGAGTTTTAATTACAATTTTAATTTTGTCGCGTAACTTGGAAGTAAATTTTAGATGCCGAACCCGTGGGACCTTCTGAGCATACGTACAATTAAAATCTTATTCGTAGTTTTAAGATCGAGAACCATATTGAAGTATATTTACATTTTATTAATCAATGATCCAGATATATTACTACTTTTAAAGGCATAAGGACTTACCTAGAAATAAAAATAATAATAATTGATTATAATACTAAACAAAAACAAGAATATGCCTATTGTTTTGTGAAACAGATAAAGATAATGATCATAAATTTTCAAAGGGGATATGATGCTAATCTTTCTAACTTCATATATTTAACAAGCTTACCATCATTCATAGTTATAAAAGTATTTGCATAGTTTTAACACAATAATGTGGCGCCATACGCATGACGAATGCAAGACGTTCAGAAACTGGATATAAATTATAATCTCGCTTCTTATAATGTTATACATATATTAGAATTTTACTAACTTTATGAGGTAGTAAATAAATATTGGTATGCAGTCTTGATGTAAGCATTGAAAGGCCCTTGTAAGCTTTCAGGGTTAATGAGAAAGCTGTTAATGTTATAGGCATTAAATTGCGAAATGGCATGAATAGAGAAAGACAGAAATGTGAATTGAACAAAGAATGAAGTTCTAAACAAGCTGATATGGCGGAGCTGGATTTTAATTCTCGTGACTCGTCAGTGGGTCAAGACGACATATTAAATTATAATGGTTCACAGTATTCAGTAACCACGTACATAAAATCGAAGTACAAGAAGCATGGATGATCAAGAGATTACACAAGCTCTTGAACTTCAACGCCACAAACTATAAAGGGTATGAAAAGATATACAAGTGTTGTCAGATACTGTTATTAAAACATCGCCGTCTTTTGCGTCAATCATAACATTTATTTATTTATGTCAGACATAAATACCACCTTACTAATGCGAAGACGAGATAAGTGAAAGAATTCTGACAACTTGTGCTTGGCGTTTGTTAAATGATAGGTTAGGAATTTTGGCGCCAATAGGTGGCTAATGTGTTTCGGTGAAAGCGCGCCGTCTGATTGCTCGGGGCATTACGGATTGGTGTCACTGCTCGCCGAGAAAAAATCAACGGACGTTATGAACGGTCGGATTTGTTAGTATAATGCTCGAAATAATGGCCTAAAACGTATTATATTTTGAGCTTAAGTGTATTGAACTTTTTCAGTGAATTATATTAAATATTCTCAGGTTTCTATTTATAATTTCCTATTTCTGAAGCAACATTTACTCGTAAATGTTTAAGTACAGTAAACAACGCCTTATGTTTGGTTCCTTTAAATCGCTGCATAAAAAGAAATATATAAAATGATCATTCAGTCAATCGTCGAACATAACCATGGCATAAATATTAATGTATTAGCACGTTTAGAATACTCGATGTTAATCATTTTAATCTCGGTTTAAAATAGCTATACGTTTACAAGTGACAAATGGTGCCTAATGACGTAGTACAAGTGGATTTCTTAAATTGAATTCAAGTTACAAATGAATTCTGTTTAAAAGTGTTTATAGTTGTACGTACTAAAGTATACGAATCATTAATACTATAATTATTCCTATAAACTTTGAAACAAATATAATGTTTGTATGAAGTAAAAAAATTATCAAAGATATTGTAATTGATCCTTTTTGCTAGAAGACAGTTAAATTAAGGTGCTCTATTTTTTTATTTCTCGATTTGAAGAGAATTGCTATTTCATGTATTGAATTAAAAAAAAACTCATTTGTACAGTGACTTATTTATATCTAAGATCTTGGTGTAATAAATAGTTTGCAGCAGCTAAAACATCCTAGCGTAATTACATAAATACCATATTCATATAACGTTCACGTCGACTACCATTGCATCTTGTTGCTATTCGCAGTAATATTTAATAATATAACGTGTAAGTTGTTATTTGATAATATTTACTTAATATATTTTGTGTACGTATATCGCATACATATACATACGCAAAATAATGTATATATTGCTTGGTGTTTTATGTGAAATGCTGCACATTTGATCTTGATTTTTTTTTTAAATTTTAAGACATGCTGTCCATCAACGCAGTAGATATGTAAAGCTGTCCTTATGTTTATCTAAAATCGTAACAAAGTTTGTACTAACCGACGTCCGACATTTAAATCATTTAACACAAACGGAGGCAGTATCGGAGTTGTCCGGCGTTTAGGGAGCAATTTGTTGCCTAACAATGGATGTTGGCACGATACGATTACAAAGCGGGCTCCTAAATAAACATTAAGCTTGCCGATTTGTTCGTGGCAGATTTTAATCTAAGATGAATGTATCATTGTACGCAGGCCTCCGATACGTTTCGTTGTTAATTTACGCCTATCGCATGAGCTACCGCCATTTCGCAATATAATATGCAATGCGATGGAACATACTTCGGCTATGATTGCATCCGTGGCGACGTGGTTTACCCGTTTGCCTAGTAAAGCGGAGGTCTCAGGTTCGATTCTCGGGCCATACGTGTAGTTTAGTCTGGATAGTATAATATAGACCAACTTCAATGTCAATTTGCAGCTGCAACAGCGTTACTGTGTTCCGGCAGTAATACCTGTGAGAGCCAGAAGTATTTTTGGGCAAATACGCCTCACCATCTACAGCCCCATTGTCACTTAACATCAAGTGAAATCGAAGTCAAGTGTTAGCCTATAACAAAAAAAAACAGACACGGAGTGATGCCTACATGTATAATTAGCTGACAATAATTCTTTTTATTTCAAAGTATACTTATAACATAACCATAAAGCATTTATATATAAATACTAGCAGAATGTCACAAAGGTTTTGTATCTACTATAAGCCTATTTATAAGAAAATAGATAGTCACAACATACTACGCGTATAATTATCGTCGTGGAAATATAGCAGCATAGAATTTAATTTTCTATAGCGTCAAGCTGGAATAAAGTTCGCAGTAAAAAAAAATTCTTTAACGTAGTACATATATATGTCAATTTTAATATTTAACACAAATTTTGTGATAAATATCAACTTGACCTGTTGTCATTAGAACGATATCCAAGATTAACATTCTGGAAAAATATAAAGTCCATTTTAATAAATAAACAATGAACGTATGTGTTTGTACATACATCCTACAGTATCGCAACATTGTATGTACTCGTAGATCGAGTGGTATCATTAACCACCAAATAAACAAAAATTGTTGTGCCACATTGAAATTCAAGTAAATTGGTATACAGTGCACTGTCACATTACCATTTCGAATATAGTTAAAGACACGACAACTTTCTAGGGCGAAGTTATTACAAGCGCCTTATGCAGGGGTCCGTGTGTTTTGTTCACTAGACGGGACACAACGGGGGTCAAAAGTTATCTCACAATCGGCTAACCGGATCCCCGTCGGTAACTGAGACTTTGTGAGAGATGCAATTTCGCATTACGTAAACTGCATACGTACATTCAGGCTATC
This sequence comes from Pharmacophagus antenor, assembly GCA_018245475.1. Lineage (NCBI taxonomy): Eukaryota > Metazoa > Arthropoda > Insecta > Lepidoptera > Papilionidae > Pharmacophagus > Pharmacophagus antenor. The sequence continues at coordinate 12,509 of DWQX01002153.1, forward strand.
AAAGTATCGGTCTGTTTATATAAAACGCCGCTATCGGAATATCGCCCGTGTAACATTATTATTAAGCGAAATATTTTCCATTACTCATTAATCGATGTTCACAACAAAAGGTACGAAACGTCTTTATATTACTTTCCCGTTTATATGCTGCCTTATAAGATTTACCCTTATAAGTCGTAAAGAACTGACATTTAAACCTTATATTGAAACATTAAATTTCACGTATGGATTTAATTTATTATTATATAACGGTGAAAGTAAATTCAGGTAGAGTAAATTTGACACATTGTAGTTAAACTACATTTTGACGGTTAATAATCGAAGGAGCTTTTAGTGTTCATCAATAAAAGTTTGTAAAATTTTTCATACCACCAATGTCAACTGACGTTAAAAATCTGTCGTAATCAAGTGAACGCTATTACATGATTTTTGATGTTAGATTAAGCTCACGCAAGAAACTTAAATAATAGGACATAATTTATTTTGTTACAAAAATTATACGAGAAACGGGTGGATCTGTCGTTACGATATGATTTGAAATATTTAAACTAATCACATAGAACAAGTTACATTCGTAAGTTAAAAAAAAAAACATTTTCAAATACAAATAAACAATAATTGTAGATTATAAATCTTTTTTATAAACATCTGATGAAATTTTTGGTCAAGTATTAACCCATAACCTATAAAAAAATCATCCTGCCCAACTTATCCAAAGGCGCTACAGTATGGGATTCTTCAAATGGCATGTGATTTTTTTTGTTTATATAATTGTCATTCACCCCTGTTGTTTATTTTACAGGGCCTAGGTATTTCATTTTTGTGTCTTTCTTATATTTAATCTTGCTTTCACTTTTTTCTACTTCTTTCATACTCATATCAAATTTCTCGCTTACACATCTTCCTTTTCATACCACATTCCATTTCCTTCTAAATGGCACGCGATTAGGTTCCTCCGAGGTTAGGAAAGCGCTCGTAATTACGTTTAATATTTTCCTACGTGTACAGGCTACGGTCACTATCTGGCGGGCCCATGTTTGTTTGCTATCTTAGTGGTACAAAACAAAAATTTCAACTGAATTGATAATCAATGACAAATAATTTATCACCGACTATTAGAATTTGATAGACGGAGTGGCGCGATAGCCAGCAGATACGCGCCACATTCCGCGGGTTCCGTGCAATGATATTTATGACGTCACGTTATCCACTAATCCTGGTTAATTTACAGCGACAGGTTCCACGCACGTGGGCGCAGGCTCCGGGATTCTTGACGCCCGACGCGAACGCTATCTAATCTCGCAAACTTAGTGTGCTCGTATTGAAATATATCGATATTTTTATCTATTGAACCGGGAATAGATTCTCGATTAATTATTTTATAGATGAAAACTATTTAAAATCATAATATCTGTGCAATCTTTACATTTGTAATAAACTAAGTTCAAAAATCAACCCGTTCTTGATTGTTCTTCGAAGTGCGAGATCTCTATAGAAATTGAAGGTTATAATAACAATGGATTTTTATATTGATAATTGAAATAAAATTTTAGGTGACCGACCAGAAAGATCTCCTCATTTTCGACTGTTTCTTTTACTTTAATCGTTAACTGAGATTGAAAATAAAAAAATATTCAAGTTTCTTATAATAAATATAAAAGTCTTCCTTAATAGAAAAGACAAGTCGGCAAGATTGTATTTTGACTTTCTTTTATAGAAATCGTGGACTCCGCTATAGATGATTAGACAAGTGTTAATACTAAAAAGATTATTTATTGCAAGAAAAAATAGTTAAAATATATTATAATATTTAAGCATCTTTTATATACTTAATACCATCTGATACATAGTTTACGATACGTTTCCACTGAAACTATATCATTTAAACATGGAAATGTAATTTAAACCGCAACACTAGTGAACAAACGGCTAGTGGGTTAACTGCCATAAACATAAGACAACACATTACGGTTAGTTTAAACCAATTACAGTCGGGCTAAGCAAACAATTATCGTCCGTCCGCGGTCCACCAGTACTAATTCACTTGCCGGCGACATATTTATCAAACTGGTCTTGTAAATTCAACGGGGCCCGTGTTCTGAGTTAACGAAATCGGCACGTCGCCTGGCTGAACATATGGCGGTGTCTAGTTACAAATAAGTCATTCGAAAGTCCTTGGAAACTTCACCACGGATTGTAGAAAGCTTCAATATTTTCTATAATTTCGTTAACTTTAAAACTAGGATACACTGAGCGGATTAATCCTTAAGTGACATTCAACGCAAGTCGACTCAGATTGTGCTAAGAATTGCAGGTGCAATAAAAAAAATATTACAGATACTAAATATTAGTTACAAAGCACGAATAGTCTAATCATAAATAATTTAGTATAATTTCAAGAGCAAATTTAAATAATAGTTAAATTATAAAAGGAAAAAGTAACGTTTGCTTCCATTATTATATACTCCACTCCATCTTTAGATTGTCTTTTAAATTTGTATTGATTGTAAATAATTTTTGATAATATTACAATTATTTTTTAACTTAAAGATTTTTGGATTAGTGCTCATTTATAAAATCATCCACAGTTACTTTGGATGACTTAATGCTTTGAAGGAATGGATGACAACAAAATTGTAACAAAAAAATCTCGTTTTATTGTCTATCAATTTACCTGAATCAGATTTCGTAGAAATATAAATTTGATCGAATTATTTGTATGAAGTTGCTGAGCTTTATCAGGGTTGATATAAAAACATCGTTTCAATTTGATTTACGATTACTTTAACATCAGCATGCGTAGGTGCCGGTCGGTACCCGCAGAGAGAGTTTGCAAACTGCTCTTTGCTCAGTTTAATATTCTAACCATCCATGTCTGGAGTGTAATAGGTTTTCGTGTCCATGATTTATTGTTTGTTTGTTCTATATAAGCGAAAGTTGTGATTTATCACGTTATTTATGTTACGATTGACAATTGATGACTTTTGCGCGTTGTATGTCGAACGGATTACAGATTTATGTTACAAGTCATAGTGTTTCTGACAGGAAAGGACAGTTCGTATACGCTACATAAAATGCTGAAAACAACATTGAAAATAACGTTTAAAATAAACGAATAAGAGAAACCAATACGTTAGAAAAAAATTATGATAATTAATAATATTCAATCCTATCAAACTTTTCTAAAGTTTATACGTTTTTATGAAATAAAAGTAATTCGAAATAAAAAGTATAGTTTTGGTTCTTTAAAATAGGAAAAAAACATATTTACAGTAATAAACAAATTTTTAAAAAAAATAATTTGTGAACTAAATTCAAATTAATTTGTATTTGGATTTAAAGCAATATACATAACTTTTCTTTATCGCCAGTGACCTATTGATATTTGACTCCGGTGTAACTATATCGCCTCTTTAGTAAATTAAACGGCGACGGCCCCGCCCCCTCACTTTGGCCACGTAATTAACGTTCATTAGTGTTAAGCTGCGGAGGGAGACTTTTCACTAGAGTCACGAGTTGTTGTTTCGTCTCTAGATTTTATTTAATCAATTCGTTTAGCTGTATTTGCGATGCACATTCGTGCCATGTCCATTGATAATTGTTATAGATGAGTACCGTGCATTTATAACACTTGGAGCATAATCTTGTCTCATAATATTGTAGGCTGTAGAAGTGACTTACTGAGCGGAGTCAATTTGTTTTATTTTATTTTACCGGGTAAAGGCTAACAGCCTCGATTTCATCTAATGTAAAATGAGACTAACGCCGTACATTGTGAAGAATGTTCGTCCAGAATACATCTTTCGCTCACATGTATGACTGCCGGAACATAGCAATGCTCTTATGGTCGCAGATTGACATTGAGGGTGAAAGCTAGCACGGCACGTTTGAAAAACCCTACCTACCATCATATTCAACAATTACTGTAACCCGAGAATCGTAAGCAGGACCTCCGCATTACGAGGCAAATGATAAACCACTGCGCTACGGAGGCATTCAAAAGTTTATTTGTCTTCAAAGCCATATAGCTTGAATAAAACTTTGTTAGGACATTCTTTTAACTAGACGAAGTACTTAAGAAGTATAACTGCGCACTAGTTTTGTTGAAAAGTAGGTGCTCCTTAAAGTTTTCATGATTTAGATTGGAATGGGAAAATATAATTTATTAAATAAAAAAATATTGTTATGTACGATTTATTATCTTTTTATATAACACTCTATCAATATAAAATATACAGTAAAATTAATTATCGTTTAACAATAATTATAGACAATAGTGAAAAAGTCAAAGCAATGCCCTGTTTTTTACAGAAAACATATTAATTAATGTTACAGTTATCCCTGATGTAAAAAGGCGATGTGGTCTATCATCGTTTACGGTAAAATCACATACATTCGTTTCGATAGCAAAATTATATGTTACATGCGGTTTTAGGGTTAAGGTGTGCCAGTTATATAAGTTGATTTCGATTTGTGTAATCCATGTTGGGTACAACTAATTGCTTGAGAAATCTAGACGTCACTTAAACTAACGCCAGGTCTGGAGATATGTCAAAAAGCGGGTTAGATTAATTTTAGTTCACTTGCAGATTACGGTAGGACGTTATCTCTTATCTTAAATGAGTACCTGATGTGGCGTTAGAGATTATTCAGAACCGTAACACTCCGTGAGGACTGTTGGTTAGCATTCGATAAAACTAATCATTAATTCAAATCTATGTTATTTGTACACATAGTGATCTGTAAATATTTTACAATATTAAAAAAAAAAAATTTGGCGCCATAGAAACAATGAATTTTCTGACGAAGAGTTAATTTTAGATTTCGACTTATAAGTAGTACTTCCGTCCTATTAATTTTTGAATTAAAAGAATCATAAAATACTGTCATCGTGTAAATCAACGTTACAAATTATAAAAATTACATGAAGTTAGAAATAATTAGCATATGTAATTACAATGTTTAAAAATTTGCCACAGACATCTGTCGGCAAAAAGTACCATAGTCGTTTTGTTGGTTGATAAATACATTATGTAGAGTTAAAAAAAAAAATTAAAGATAAGGGTTCGTGTATCGCTGTGCAACAAATATATTAGCGTGCAACACATATATCAGGGTCCGATGACGTGACGGCATGCAATACAACACCGACTGTCCATTAGTACCGCAGGTTTAGCGAAACTGTGCGCTAAAGTTGTCTCTAAATACCACCAACGCATTTGTACAGTTCGTGCCGAGGGTCGTCCTCGCGTGTTTAGTTCAAACTAAAGTGATAATAAACGAAGTACCCAATACTGAATACTTTTTTATGGTTTTTTTTTTCAATAGCTTGTCTTTATTGATATCGGTGTTGCTAATTTGTGGTATTATAGCTAGAAAACCGAGAAACTTTTTTAATGATATTAAGTAAATCTATTATTATCTTATACCATAACTATATAGAAAGCATTAGTGTTAACATTGGTCGGTGCTGGTGAACATCTAAGACATCACAATGTTTTTTCTTTCCGCCGAACTGAATTGTGCAAACAATACTGCCAATATACTGGTATATTGCCACTCAGGGTGATGTAGATAACGATATTACTAGGGAAAAACAAAAAATGTTATGTTACAAGACAATGAAAAAATGTGGTGATTTGAAAACATACTGACACTTTTTTCAATAGCATACGTATCAGTTACCATAAGGTGTCAAGTTAAATGTTACAAAAATCTGCTTCTTAAGTGGGTTAAAATTTTACTTTTAATTGAACTTTAATATAATAATCATTGTAATTGTATTTTTAGATTCCTGCTAGCCTGCAATGTTTGCCTGGGTGTTTTCTAAAGGGCCACCGAGAGAGTAATAATAATATTGTTAATGTAGCGTACGAATCGCCAAGAGCAGCGGCGCGAGCGGCTGTGCGCATGCGCGCGGGTGGCGCCGACCGACGCGGCGCACGCCCGCCTAATTGATTGCACTGCTGCCATTGCGCGCCATTGGCTATACAGGGTTGCCAACGTTGCTTGTAGCATATCCCTGCCGATTTCCAAACCATCTAAGGAATATCGAGTTCCTCAAACGGGACGGGAAAAAATATTTGTCATTGGTAACATGAAAACGATACCCTCTGGTTTGATTGCGTTAATAGATTGCAATTATTGTTAATAGTCAAGCGGTACGAATGCCTGTTTACCATCATGGTTGTAATTCAAGCGTTTTGATAATTGACCCCCGGCTCAAGTAATTTCTAATCAAAATATAGTATACATAATACATACATATATACATTAATATATCTCGCGTATTGACTTTCTATGTGCTTCTGTTTGGAATCTTATGTCGATGTTTTAAATCATCTCACATCGAAAAATCTTATTAAAACTCGAGCGTTAGAAAAGAGAAAAGCGAACAACAAATCAATGTTTGAATCGTAACGAAGCGCAACAAATCAGCCGCGCCAAATCGACCTGTCGAACGCTGCCGCCGCCGCCGCCGCCGGGCACTCTACGGTGGACTCAAAACTTTTATTAACTCCGCCAATCTGTTATCTGTTACCTCCGAAACTGGCTATTTGAGGTCGTACGTCAAAATTTGCTAATCGGGAACAACCGTGCTCTAGTTATCGCAAGCCCTGTGCACCATTACGACAAGAATTACCTTTGCAGATATACAAATATAACGGTTATGTAGAACAACACTAAGAAAAAAATATTTATTGTTTTTCTATTGCTTTATTTACAATTACAAAAGATCAATTTCAAATTTTATAAATTTAAATTAAGTACGTGTTTTAGTAAAATATATTGTAAATTATTCAATTCAATATCTCAAGTTGATACTCAAAAATAAGCATGCAAAAAGAATATCACGAAAACAAGTCTCCGACTTTAAAATTTCTTATGAATAAGCACACCTGATGTTAAGTGATTACTGCGGTTTAGATAAGGAAAATGCGCTGTGTATCCATAATGAACCCATATCAGTAACTGATACTTCGGTCCATCAAGTAAAGAATATCATATTGGAATAAATTTAAAGGTAAGAATTTTGTTATGTTTTAATAGAAGTTGTGATCATTTTTGCAGTCGAAGGTCGAGGTCGAGTTATATTTACCACACGACTCTTGGTGTGAACTATCAAGAACAGCCTCATAACTTACAAATAAATAGTTGAAATCCCAGCATCATAGACTACTATTTTCTTTATTGTAAAAAAAAGAACTGTCAGCTATAGACCCTATATCTAGGTTACACCTGCAAGATAAATTGTATTTAAAAAAAAAACATAATAAAATTAATTAAAAGCAAAACATCTAGTAAAGGTTTTGTTAGAAACGGTCAAATAATTAATAACACGTTTATGCGAATACGAATGAAATACGAACCAACTATTAGAGACGTATCCTTCTAAGAAATCGCGAATTTCACATTGGGTAGACCTTTCAAGGTTCCTGCCATACTGTTTTTTCCTTTTTGTATTTTCGACTTCATTGATATTCTCACCGATCCCATTGTATTGTAGTTATTATTGCATCGAAATCATATAATTTTTTTTCAAACTCTGACCATGGTCCGATCTCGAAAACACAATCAATTTTGTGGTTGGACATTATTAAAGTTTAAATTATTATATTAACGGGAAAATTGATGCTAATTTTTTTTTAAAGGTAGAGTAGAGTAACGAACGAGCAGCGTTTCACCTGATGGAAAGAGATCACCATCGCCCATACACAGCCGCAATATACCTGGTAATAGCTACGTCGTCGACCTTTAAGGAGTTTTTAATTTACTATTTTTATTAACAAAAAAAAACAAATCGTTAATCCTTCTGTTGCGGTCAACTACGCAGATTAAATATATTTAAAATGACATCACAAACGATCGTTCCGTCATAGATATAAGGAAACAAGTCGAGTTAATTTTTAAGTAAAAGACCTACTTCTCTCGGGTTCGATTCTGAGAATGCATTTTAGAAAACCTGTTCAGTGAGTAAGAGTTTTCAACAATATGCCGACCACGCATATCGGAATCACGTACGCCATGCGATGACGTCATTGCTTTACAAAATTGCTTTTATTTATTTTTATTCATATGATAATATTGCAAATAAGCTATAATTTAGTAGAAAATTTTATTATTAAAGTAGAAATATGAAAGAGACAATGAAGCATCTAACTCGGCGAAAAAATCTAGCGCACTATAATTTATGAATGTAAATCTTTTAAGAACTTCTAACTTTTTTAAAATTTAACGAAAGATTTAACGTTTTTAAAATTGTATAATAGTACTTAAAGGATAACAAAAATCAAGTACTTATGAATTTGGGAACATAAATACGTTATATGTATATTAAAAAAGTCATAAAGGGTAGAAGCGTTCCAATTTTAAAATCCGTCCGTCCCTGGAGGTTATTTAAAAGAGGATATTATCCTGGGGGATGGATGGAAAGCGTACTCATGCGTCGCACGCGCGGCGTCCCACGCCGAATGCATAATGAAGCTGGCCATAAATAAGCAGATTCCGACAAACCTTAAAAAGTCTCCAGCGCAGAAAAAAAATTACGCGCGTTTTTGTTCTCTAAACGCGAACCGGATAACGAATCTGCGTTGAAAAACGATTGGTTAGACAATGTGAATGGTTTCCTTCGCGGGAATTTGAATACACGAATAAAATATAAAATAAATCGTTCGTTTAACTATAACCTTTTCTGATGACAAAATAACAAATGTTTTATAATTCGTCAATTCAAAGTTAAAACTTAGTAATGTCACATTTTGATACAAAACAATATTGTAATAATTTTACTTCTATAATGAGAAAACAAACAAGTTAAAATCACTGCCTGTCTATTGTACGTGTTTATAATTATCTTCTCATGATATTGTTTTGGGACATGAAAAACCTAAAAATTATTAATTTTTATTAGTGAATTATGGTACAAGATGACTTTTAACTTTTGAATCTAAAATTTAATCTCAATGTTAACTGAAGTGATAATTGATTATAATACCTAATAGTTGAGTGGTAAAAAAAAACTAAACTAGCTAAAACAACTATGAAGAATAGAAAAATAATACTTCAAGACTTGCATCTATTGATATATTTCTTATAAGCTTCTTGAAATTTAATTATTATTATGTCATACACGATGAAAAAATATTCTAAATTAATAACAATATACATTGCGTCACGTCTGTTCCATTTATACAAATAGGCGCCACATGAAGTATTTACTAAAGTTTAAAACCAACATTCAAATTTTTAAAACAAACACGATGCCAAAAAACCCCGATACTAAGAACAAAACATACGAGTCACACAAAGACTACGAGGATATATATGTAAAACTATAATTTTTCACATGAAGTTAAATGAAGAAAACATCTGGCTCTCACATATATGATCCCTAAAACACATCAATGTCGTTGTGGCGGCAGATTGAGATTGAGGGTACTAGCCTGTTGGATTCGAATAAAAACTTACTTATATGAAGATCATATTATTTATGTGGTCCGAGAATCGTATATGAAACTTCGGTGTTATTACTAACCTACTGTGCTATGTGGTCCGTCAAATCTTATCTAGTGCTACATTGTTATGGACATTTATTTATTTGTTATGGATTGTCCTATTCTCGAAACTTTGTTGTAAAATGTATAATACTACAGACAAAATATAAGTTTTATGCATTATTATTTTCTATGCAAAACGTATGCGAATGCTTTGCCAATAGGCTATGCGGAATACAAATGTGAGTAGTACATAAAATAATTACATGCGCAACACGATTCTTTGACATTAACTAATGAATCAACTTACTTGTTTTACATAAGCGGTTGTAGTTGCTAATAAAAACTAAAATTTCGCATCTAATCAGTGTGAATACTTTAACACATAAACATTACATATAAGTACATTGTTATTTATGTCAGGTCAACTCGTCGACATATCCAACCGAATTGAGTGAGTATTAATCGAATGAATTTCTCATTAAAACTACAACCGATTTGTACTACACATATTCAATAAACGTTTAATGTAGATATTTTAAATATCATTAACGGATTAAATTAAATCAGTTATGGCGCTAACACATTAATCGAGTGTTTAATTTCGTTAAGATGTATATCTGAATTTTTAATTAAACTAATTAAAATTTTACACGGCACGATCAAGGCGTTCAGTTAGTGTTGGTGTTATCGTCGTTTATTAAATATTAAAAAAATTACATATTAAATTATCTCATTGATTTTTTACAACCCTCAATTTCAATGTTGACATGCAAAATTAATGAGGAACCCTAATTACTGGACTGTGGAAGTTGATGATTTTAAATAAGTTTCTCAATATATTTGTATTACGCAATTATAAGTGTAGGATTTCTCATATAAATTTATTTAATCGATCTATTTGGTGTAAGAGGCGTTGGGATATTTAAACGAATCGTAGGTAGTTCACAATATATCACCGTAATACTCTGAAATGTTCTAGAAGTTTCGACTAACGGCGTAGAATAAAAGATAACGGGGGTTTTAGGTTGCGAATCCGGCATTACTCTGTCCCTGCTCCCGTAGAAGTGTATCCAATGCAGTGTCCCAATGGAAACAATAAATTCACAACATACACTGCCGGCCAAAAGTTTGAGACCACTTTGAAAAAATTACAATATTGAATAAAACTCCAAAAGTTAGTGCTCTACAAATTATTTATTTACCTTATTAAATAGGG
>DWQX01002154.1:0-23219 GCA_018245475.1 Pharmacophagus antenor
TAATAATATTGGAAAAAAGGATTTTTTTTTTTTGGCAACAAAAAATATTATTAAAAGTAAAATAGAAATTAAGATTGAAAGATATGTTAAAATATTTAAGATTGGAACTCTAGCGCAAAATATATTAAGTATAAAGTGATATTCGACTAGACTTTTTTATGTGAATTTGGAGCTCCAAGCAAAAAATTAAAAATGTAATGTATTTTTACACTGAATGTGTCTTTGAGATTGTAGCTTCTAAATAAACATATTTTTGGCATAAACGAATAATGTTGATGAATGATAAAGGACAACAGAACCACATTGCTATGACACCTAAGATGTTTCTTGATCACAGACGGGCATAAACATATATTCTTTCCGATTCTCTTCATCTCTTTATGTCAAATTTTGTTACGTATTTTTCTATAAATGTATAGATCTTATATTAGTTTATATATTTATTTATGTATTTATCTTATAGTTTTGTTCGTTTATGTATCCTGTTGTTTTACTTCTTTGCAAGTTTTCAAGCATCACAACCATCTCAACTCAATCCTAAAGTAGACAGGTTGTCGTTTGCCACCTAACGTACAAAACATTGTGCGTTAGTTTTTAAATAAATAGAATAATAAATACCACTTATTTTAACCAGCTTCAATACATTGCTTTGAATTACATTGCTGAGAACTAATATTCAATGCCTTATAGGGACAGTACTGTTAATGTATTGTTGTTCACATTTTCTAGCTTTGAAAGATTTTTATATAAACCCAAAAATAAGTACATGAAGCGCAGAGACTGAAATCTGAATAAATATACTCGATGCCAGAAATTCATCAAAAAGAAAAAATCTATTATATCTAACAAGCTGAACCTTATTTTTATTGGCTTATAAATATGAAATATTTATGACATACGACCCGTTCAGAACCAAAGGATAGTGAGGGAAAATGTATATATAAATATACGTAACAATATTCTCGCTATTCTCGCCATCAGTATCAGGGACGAAAAAAATAATTATCGTCGTATAATATAATTTTTTATAGATATATGTTGACACTATAATTATAACTTGATCAAGTTAAGATTGATTAATATAATTGCTGTGTTCCGGCAGTCATATATATAGGACCCAGTAAGAAGTATTCTGGGCAATCACGGTTCAACATCTACGGCGTCGTTGTCACATAGAATCAAATAAAATTGAGGTTATACGTTAACCCATAATTGCTAAAAAAGCCATAATATTCTTGGTTAGTACTTATTACTGTCTACCACTTCATTGTCAGTTGATAGCATGTGTCGATACTAAATTTAAGTGTTTAGGCTGCTGATATTCATACTCCAAAGTAGAAACCATATTATTTCCATCGCCATAAGTTATAACATAGTAAGATTGTAAGTAATTGTAATTTTACTAATTATAGTATATATATATATATATTCAAATACGTACGGCGAGATAAATAGGCGTTGCGTTAGTCAATTTCCCCAGTAAAAAGTAAAGATTATTTCTTGCTAAAGCTCCAAAAATGTAGGTTAAGCATCAAAATTCTACAAAACATTTGATAACGTCCCAGGTGCGTATAGACATTAATCACTAACGGGGCAACTTTTTGTAATACGTCACTGACAAAAGGGTCTTAGGATCGTCTAGGATTTATCAAATGCGAAGTAGGTTAGGGCTTCACGAAATTACCGCTCTTCTTGACACGATAATATTAATAGTGCTCTGTTTCCCTAATACTATTATATTATATCTAATATTTCCAAATCATGAGGTCGAACTTTTTATATAAACATTTAAATTAGAACAAAACATACATCTACTTCTAAAACTATATTTATTAATGTATTACTCCAAATTTAATAAATAAAAAAAATTGCTTGTCTTTAATTAAAATACGTGAAAATTAAAATATTTCGTACGTATAGTACAAATATTAGCAACCGAATATTTACTGTATTATTCAAAATGTTTTGATGACATCGTGAAATTTATTAATATTAAAAGCAGTCAAAGATCTACACTCTTTCTAATTTAAGGCTTCGATTTAATATTGAACGAAGTACGTTATTCGACTATATCAGAGCTCCCCAAACTTTTTTGTATCGTAGACCCCTTGCCATGTTTTTCCGTGTTGGGTAGACCCCCTACTTACCTGATATTGATGTCTTGTAAATTTTTAACTGTAGTGAAGTTTAGTGTTAAAAACTTAAAGTAAAAACACATGTTAATTTATACTTTTATTAATTGAATTTAAATTAAACCTACTCGAAATAAAATTTTGTATCTGTTATGTAAAATATACGTAACATTAAATAAACCACAAATAAAATAACATAAGCAATAAGTCAATATTTTTAGTAAGTAGAATGAACCTGATGCTTTAATAATAAATTATCAACATTTGATGTCAATTTTGTAAGGGTTTGTCTTAAATATCCTCGGCTAATGATGTCCAGTCTATTTCTTTTTTTCGTTAGGAGATTGATAACAGCGCTAAACCCCCCTTCCAGTAGGTGTGACGATGAAAAGGAAATTAAAAATTTCCTCGATATATTCCATAATACGGGATTAGTAACGGCTATGTTGTTTTGCAGCCAGAATTACTGATATCCGTTTTTAAACTGAACCTTAAGTTCTTCGTTTGTACTTAGTTCAGTCAGTTCCTCTTGTACTATGACATTCGTTTCTTCTATGTCACCATATGGATTAATTATCCACGGTGGTATTACCATAGTCAAAATATCCTCAAACCTAGATTCAAATTCTGAATAGAGGGCATTTAAATGTTGAACGTATGTTGAAATGTCGTCTTCCTGGCAGCTTGTCTATGACAAATTGGGGAACTGAGAAAATTCTGCTTTCTTCTTCATTAAATTTTCTTTTAAAATTTTACCTTTAGTATCCAGAAATTCTAAAATAATCTTAAAAATTGCAAAAAATCTTGTCAAACATAAGCCTTTCGACAGCCAGCGTACTTCAGTGTGAAGGAGTAATTGATAAAAGCGTTCGTCATTTTCTTCACACAACTGCGCAAATAACCGCGTATTCAACGCATTGCTTCGGATTCGGTTTACTGCATCAATGCCTAAATGAAGTGATTCATGCAATCTAACACTCAAATTTTTAGCAACTAAATGTTGAATTGAATGAATGACGCAATTATTGCTAACACCCCTGACACATTTTGTTTTAAATAGCTTATAAATCCACGATAACGTCCAACCATGGCAGGTGCACCATCAGTGGCTACTGATATTATATTTGATAAAGGAATTACTTTTTCAATGAAGTAATCCTTCAAAACATGAAATATTGATTCATCTTCAGTGTCGGTTATCAAAGTTCTTGCGAAGAGCAGTTCTTCGTAGATTTCTTGATTCATAACAAAACGAACATATGTCAATAAAAATGATGCATTATTAGGTAATGTTAACTCGTCTAGTTGTATAGAGAAATGGGTTGTTTGCAAATAATTACATAAGAAGCTTTCAATATCAGAACTCATTTCATCAATACGTCTTTCAACAGCATTGTTGCTTAAGGGAATTCTTTTAATGATATCGGATGCAGGTTTGTATAAAACAGTTTTTCAAACCTCTTCAACGGCTGGCAAAATTAACTTCTCTCCGATAGTATGCGGTTTTCCGGATTTTGCTATAAGTAACGAGATATTGTAAGACGCCCGCAAACCATCATCATTACTTTGTGACGAAGAAGCGCACATTCTGTCCAGTGTAGATCCTCTTCAGAAGTTTATCTTTGAGTGTTTGAAAGTATTTCAAATCTTTCTCTGTTTTATCCGGGTGGCACCTTCTTAGATGATCTTGCAGTTTAGATGGTTTCATAGCGTCATTGCCCAAAACTTTGTTGCAGAAAAGGCGAATGTTTGTCCGGCAATGATGGAATGATGCCAATATTCAAATAATCAACACTATACTGTCTACATTTCTTTATAGATTCGGACATGCCATCAATCATCTGTGGACAAAATTTAATTATTTAAATAAGACAGAAAATCCAGTAGCTGTACATTAAAAATATTTTTTGATTTTTCCGAAAACATTCCATAATTCAAACATCATCTTGCAACAATTAGCTCGAATTACGGAGATTGCACTGTAATTATAATACCGATTGCTAAAATTTTCAAAAAGAAACTATTGAGGAGTACTCGTGTAATTTTGCATGATTGAATATTATACTATTGATAACTAATGTCATGATTGGCGTAATTTATCTATCTTTGCTAACTACGAGTACAAAACTGAAATTTAATAAAAAATAATGTACTTACTTTTCTCCAGCACTCTCAAACAAAATAACACTGACTCACTATAATTTGTGTGATATACTATCTGTTTATATTTTTTAAAATATTGTCTTAGCACTTTCCTTTTCAAGATTCAGGAAACGAATAAACGTATTTGTCCCACATTCGTATTTATAGAGTGACGAATTGAACAAGTCAGTGCAAGGTAGCGAAGCTCTGAGACTGCGACTCTCAGGTTTTTACAAGTACAAAACGTATTGCGACCATAAAGCGAATACCAACATCCTACAACTTACACAATTTTATAAACATAAATAATATTTTTTTTTACTTCATAGGTACTTTTATAAATAATGTATATATTTTGATATTATAAGATAGTATGATGTAAGTAAATAGGTACTATCAGTGTATGTGTTGAGATACTCTATTGACCCCTATTTTCATTTCATGGACCCCCAAATTTTTTTTCGCTGACGTAGACCCCTTGCAGGTTGTCATAGACCCCTAGGGGTCGATAAAGACCTCATTGGGAATCACTGGACTATATAATTAAACGCTTTTGAATTGTTCCATATGTTTAATTTCGTATGTAGTTTTTATTTGCCATTTAGATATCAGCAAGTTGTTCATTTTACCTCCTTGAGTCATATGTATTCTGAGCGAACACGCTTTATCATCTACGGCCTCATTGTCTCTTAACATCAGGTGAAATCGACACAATATGTTAGCCAATAATTGGGAAAAAATGGTGAAAATATGTTTTGAAAAATATTAAATTAAATAAAAATTAAATAATAAAAATTAAATATCTACGATGTATAGAACTAAAAGTTGAACAATCTAATTAACATTTAATCTACGTGTGTAACTGCCGAGGTATTGAAACTAAAGAGCCAATTTAACGAATATTCAACGGAGCTTTGATGCTTAAATTTAATATGAAAATTGAAACGCGTATGCCATGTCAGATTAAAGGACTGAAATGAGACCAAAGGACGATCAAAGTTCTTTCAATGTGTATTCAAGATTCAATAACCGTTGCAAATTACTGATCATTATTTTACTCT
This sequence comes from Pharmacophagus antenor, assembly GCA_018245475.1. Lineage (NCBI taxonomy): Eukaryota > Metazoa > Arthropoda > Insecta > Lepidoptera > Papilionidae > Pharmacophagus > Pharmacophagus antenor. Next base: position 5,336 of record DWQX01002154.1, read on the forward strand.
AAGCATTCGCAATTAAATTATAATCAGAGGTTAAGAATTACGTGAACCATAAAATTGTAAATCATGTTCATAATCTTTATTTTTGTTACAGTTTACGTTGCTTAGTGTCAAAATATTTAGTAAAATATTCCGTAGCAGGGGTTAGGGTAGTGCCTTTTTTTTGATAAACACTATTTTATGCATAAACAATGTTACCACCGAAAATATACATGCGTATTTTAAATATAATAAACCCAAAACGGATACTTGTAATATTTTAAGTTAATAAATAATTGTCAATGTTGTACTGAGCATTGAAGTTTTGCAAAGTAATGCTTTAATTAATAAATGAAAAATAATAACAATTTCTTCTTAAAAATAGTACCAAAGACAAATAGAAATAGAAAAATATAACAAAAAAGTTTGCGAGTCCCTGTTTAAGCTCAACTATTTCTTGTAATGAAAGGATTATCGAAACATTGTAAAATGTTATGAGCGGTCATGCATGAAAAGGAACAAAAATTATATAGGAATGTTAATAGTTCATTTGATTCAAATTCGTTATGTTAATTTCTATTATATATATCAAAAATATTGTGGGATTACAATCACAAAAAACAAACCTATTTTTTTACTATAACTATGTGTCTTGACAATTATCCTCAGTAAAGGCGCGATATAAACTGAGGTACATAATTAGATAATTGTAAGGCGATGAAAAGGTATTTGTACAATATTAACGTTTTTAATGATGACTTTTTGACATTATCTGGCTTAGGAAAATTGTAAATGGTTGCCTAAACCAATTAATAACAATATTTACACATTTTATTTATTATAGCATTTATGTAAAAAGCCACTAATTTTACTTAATTATACACGACTGCTAGATAATTAATTACATTCTAAGTTCGAACAAAAACTGTAAATGAAGATTGGCACTTCGCCAATATGATTTCATACTCGTTCTAATATGAAACTATCGGAAGCTTGCAACTGGGAGCTTAAGTTAGTGTAGAAAGCGCTTAGGAATATTGCTTTGCATTCATGATTAGGGCTTACTATTATCATATAATGAACCATTTATTATTAAGGGTATACGTAACCACTAGTGACGCTAATAACTAACTGGACTTAGTAATTAAACTCATCGATATACTTTTTCGGTAGGTATTTGATAATTAACGGTTTGAAAACTAAACTTCGCCCGAAGCCTTTAATGAAGCGATGGCTGCGGCTTTTTGTATTCTGCATCGTTTGTCTTCGAAAATTTCTACTCCACAAAGGGCCAACTTTAATTACCCAGACAACTGAGTTTTAAAACTTGCGAACGTTATTCGTTTTTTTTAATAAAATAAATAGACATAAAATCTTTTTTTTTAATAATAGTATTATGCTCTAATGACAGTCGCAGAGAAACATGTAGTAATTATAATATTGTCACGTTTGTGATTTTATGTCTGTGTTCAAACATAGTTTTAACAATTATTTCATGTTATCGTACGGAATCATCCCAGATATCAATTGCCATTATAATTTTAATTGATTTGTCAAATACGTATCTATACATTTAACGAAAATAAGACAAAATTTATGTCTAAGTTGTCCATGCTGTATTTTATGGCGTAGCAATAGCGTTAAGCGTGAATAAAGTTTAAGCACATTTTTTATGCAAAAAGTTGAAAGTTTTTAAAATTTGATTCTCTTTAAGCTCCTTCGTTCTTTACTTCACTTGAATATTCACAGACGTTGTTCGATGTATCGAAAATAGTTTTGTTTTCAAATAAAGATTTTTATAGATGGTATCAATCGCAAAGCAAATTCAGTAATACAGATCTTTTTCTTGAGATCACATCTCATGTCTCAAAAGATTAATCCAATATGGCACTGTTTTTAAATCTTTACCTAGCACCACCTCTTCCTTAAAGTCAGGCGCATCACTTACCATAGCCACTCTTATTTGAGTAAAAAACATATGTTATATACAAAATATTTTAACAATTTACATTAGCAGTTTAGAAGTAATAGGGATTTTCGGGTCCGATTGACTAGCAATGACCCTAAATTTCCATCTTTCCCCTAAATAAAAGCATGTCTATGTTCCGGCAGTCATAAATGTGAGAGCCGGAGTATTTGGGGCAAGCATACTTCTCTATCTACGGCTTCTTCTTCTCTTCTTTATCGTCACGAAACATCACGTGAAATTGAGTTCAAGTGTTATTCCATTGCCCATAAAAACAAGCGAAGTTATTATTATTCTCCATAAAAAATAAAACATACAACAAGCGAAAACAGCAGATTTTGGAATTTAGCAATAAAACTAAATACGCAGTCATATAACGTGTTGTGACCGAACAGGATTGTAATCATCGACATCATGCAATTTCACATGAATCACAATAGAGTGATTTAACATGTTGAGTGCATTTATAAAGTTAAAAAGTTAATTTATAACGTTAAAGTTATATTTTATTCATTATATTACAGCATATAAACTTCTATATTATTTGAATAGTTCAAAATTATAGTAAATTTTAAGCGCGAAGCAGAAAGGAAATAAAAGTTGCTTAAATGTCAAGATAGTGGCATAAGAATATGTACTATTCCACAAAAGGGATTAACGTTTAGGCGGCAAGACCACTTGAGTTACAGAGCTCTGAAGAATTATCGACTTTTAAAACTTCAAACGTTTGCACAATCATAGATACTTCTTTTACATTCTATTCTACTTAAGACTATTTTTCATGCTCGTTCACTTTAGCACAGGCTAAGAAAAGTTATCACAATAACTATAGCGCCCTTATTATATTAAATGTAATATAATATTTAAGGTCCAATCTGAACAAACATTATGTATTCACATTTCAATTTTTGTTAAAAGGCCTGTAACGTAATAAACAAGCACTAGACGTTCTTATTAACTATGTAATCATAGGCAATGTCTAGATCAAATTCAATTTACTCAAGTATCATTTGCGAGATGGGCCACAAAGAGACCTCAATGCAATAATAATCTATTTGAAAATGCATTATTTATTTTACTTTGAGCAAAAATAATTTGCTTTCATAAGTAGAAGAGATAAGCTATTTTCGTTCCAATTAAATCATAGTAATCTTTAAGAAAGAACTTTTCATAAACAAATTCATTTCTGTTCTCACATTGAGTGATTAATTTAAATGCTTAAATTAATTGAATATGTCTGTTACTGAAAACCGTCCGGTTAGGTGTCATTATTGTCATTTTGACGGAACAACGTTCGATAAAAAATTCTGTATATTAAGTGTCCGACATTTTTTTCATTTCCTCCGGCAGCACTCCTTGCACTCTATTAAAATACAGGAATATATAAAAATTCATTAATGCACCAAATTACGATTATGAAAAAAATATTTTTTTCTATGACTAAGAAATAGTTTGATAACATCACCGCTCTCAGTTTTAGCTTACGTAGCTCGTTAAATTACTGTGACGTAGGTTTTTTAATATAATAAAAATATAAAAACAGTTAAAAGATGACAATTCTGTACATAGTGGTTAGGTACTGACAGCTACTAACAATTACGTTTCAAATGACAAAACTTTGACAACCGGACTATATCAAAAATATATAAAAAACTGACTGTTGAAATATTTTGCGACAATTCTGTGTTTTAACTATTTGGTACTGATATATTGTTACTATTTTTTATGCGTAAATATTACCGCAAAACAGAACGTCTTAATAAATTCAATTTATTTTACTGGCAACACTATCATTCCAAATTTGTAATGTGTAACATTTTTCATTGACGCCAATAACAGCAATCGATCAGATCTTGTAAACATTATATACAAGTTCATTAAACTCATCTATGTCTTCGATTTTTTTTTTACTACACTGTTGAGGAATCCCGTAATAATTTTGTAACAAACAGTTCTATATATTGTTAATAAAATACCTCTGTACGAGATTTTACACAAAATACCTTTTATTTCGTTAAAGGTTGTATCTTCCATTCATGGTAAATTTTCATTGAATTATCTATAAAACTTTGTCAAATGCTGCTCAACCCAGGTTAATCTGATTGTACTAAAAGGGTGTAATGACACAGGTCTTATACGGCTTATAAAGCGATTTGCATTTTAAAGTCCAATATCACTATGTGTATTACATTATTCAGTCATAAATCTTACTACTTGAATTGTGTTGAAAAAAATCAGCAACTTCAGGTTTTAATTACTAGCTGCTACATTTCTTTTATTCAATCAATATTGTCCTCTCATATTTTATTATGCCATTATAATAATCCATAAGAAGGGATTAGTATAGATGTAAAAAAGTACTTTGTAACAAACTTCGTGGTTCTGCAAATATTTAACTACATCTCGCTTCATAAGTGGATTTTTCTTCATCATTATAAAACTATATAATATTCTCCTAGATTAGTTATACTTGGTTAGTAAATTCATATGAGTTTAAACAATTTGAACATTTAGAATCAATAGTTTTCATTTTATCAGTTATGGACTTAATATTTGATCTGAATTGCACTGATGTAAAGTAAAAAAGAGGTTCTTGATGGTAAAGCGTGTTCGCCCAGAATATTCTAGCTCTCACAGGGATAACCGCCGGAACACAGCAGTTTTTGTGGCGGCAAAATGACATTGACGGTGGTAGCTAACGAGGGGGGTTCTAAAAACCATACAAAAATCTAAACTCCACTACTCCTGTAGCCCGAGAATTGAACTGGAAACCTCCGCCTTATAAAATAAAAGGAAGAGACCATTACATCACGGAGGGAGTTAAAAATTTACATCACACTTGATTCAACTTCGAAGCATAAACCAAAAACGAACGACGTACTTAGCTATCATTATATATGTATTAATATAAAACTTTTTTACCTTTATGTTTGAGCTATTTAAAACAGTTTTACATGAAACTATTGAAAAATTATAGTTAAACAACTTTTACATCACATAAAATTACTTTAGGGAAAAAAAACACTTTTAGAGACTGTAAAATTCGTACATTTTCCAAATAATACATAGACCAATGAAATAGTTCTAAATTCAATATCACTCACTTTATTCCTGAAACATTAGTTTCTGCAAAACTTATTTTCTTGCAGGCCAATTCTGTTAAACTAACCTGACCTACATTTACCATGTAATAGGCCAAATTGTATTAGGAATATAGTCTTTTTTTACAACCATGGAATTCTTACAAAATTTTAAATAAGTAGATTTCTCTTGTGAACTATTACATGAAATGCGTGTGGGATAAAAGAAGTTTTGAAGGGGACTATAAAATATGTACTATATAAATTACGTGTTACTGTAAACGCAAAGCGCTAAGGTTAACTGTACACAGTTTATCGAAAGTATGAAGAAGAGCTTGGAAATTCTTACACAGTGTTGTAAATAACATGACACTAACAGTAGATATTAGAGCCCATATGGTACTAAGACGCTATTTATATCAAAGTAGAAGGACAATATATACAAATATTATTTGCGATTGTAAATATTCAAAGAGTCTCAAAATACTTTATAAACATTTATTAACAGCACTGATTTTGTGCTGTATTATAATGAACTCTAAAACCTTTATTATTAAATAAGAAATAACCAGTATTACATAAATATTACTTTTTATGTAAATATTACACAGAACGGTTAGCCTAACCAAAAACGTGGTAGGACAGCGAAATATTACCTTGAATAAATTAACTAATCTATGTAGATGAAAATAAATCAATTACATTTCTATTATTTCGTATGATAAATTAAGGATAATTAGTACGATAAGAATAATTGGTAGTTAACTAATATTATTAATGTTCTCACAGTATTTAGTTAGTTGTCTCACAGTAGTTACACAGTGTTTATATGCGGATATAAAGTTATTAGTAAATAAAAACAAGAATTTGTATTTAGACATTTATTAATAACCAAAAGATACAATGAGATATAGGATAATAATTGATTACAGACTATGGCACTTCTTACAGGCTGCTCTCTAAAATCATTCGTAATGTTGTCCAATACATCGAATTTTTATTAGTAGATAATAAATTTATGTAATGCAACTAATAACTACACATTTAAGGGAATCTAATATTTAGTCCTCGTCTCTGTTTTCCATTGAAATATACATATAATAGAACGTGGCTCATGATAAAAAAAATTATCATACATGTGAATATATATGTATACATTATATGTTAAACTAATTATAAAATTCTAATTTCTATGTATTCAAATCTAGTAAGTTTTTAAATTCCAGATTAAGGCAGTAAGTCATTTTTTTGACTATGAATTGTATACTCTGTGACCTGTCCATCAACTTTTCAACTTGTCTCTATTGTCTGAATCAAATTTATAATTTAGGTGGTCGTACTAAGTTTATTTTCAACAGAATCAGTTATCGATGTATAGTTAAGACAGAAAGTGTGACCAATATTATTGCAGATTCTATTTATAACCGCTTGCAAGTGTTAAGATTTTTTTTAATACAGAGAAATAAAAGTAGTACTATTCTTTAAGCAGTGTATACATAAATAGGCCTTCTATCACATTGAATAATTAAAAATAAATATATACCTGCCACGTTCCATTTAAAGGCTTATCCACGATTATAAATATTTGAATAACATTAAACACCAGTAAACTGCATACTTTAAGCATACATATCTTAAAAGCAACAAATAATCTAATAATTAAATGTGAATAGTGTTTAATAACTAATATTAAAGAAACAAATAAATATTTAACTGATGCACACGGTGTTTGAAATTGCGACCACGACCGGGAGAAAACCGATTTCCTTAGAAACTATTGTAAAAGTCAGACGAAGGATAACAGTGAATATGCAAACGCTGTCTATTAAGCATATACTAAATCAAGCACTTATATTTTATGTTAAGTGTAGCGAATAAAATTACATTTGTTTTTGAAAACATTGAAATGTACTCAAACTGGTGCGACACACGACCGACGTGCTGAGTTTGAGTAACGACAATTTAAGCTCCTTTTATATCAGAATTCATCTTATTCTTATCCTTACCTTATACTATAATTAATAAATCAAACAAAGATAATCGCCATATATCGCAGCCGCTTTGTTTGGATACATAAAAAAAATTTCTTTTGCCAAACTTGGTTTCTGTATCACGTAGATAAGAATTAATAACTTCCAAATGTATAATTATTATAATTTTACAATAAAATCCAAAACTTCTTGAGACCAATGTGCTTAAAACTGTCATCCGTTATAAAGGTTAGGTTGAATATATTAAAATATATATGATATAGGTTATTTTACAACTTCAGAACTGCAAAATTATTTGGTATTTATTTTCTATAATATACGGTTTAACCTTTAAATCCATAACTTTGACATTTGTCTAGGAACTTTTCATTGACATATGAACGTGGTATCATAGTTCGTCGCATATACTTTGGAGAAAATTCATGCATTTAAGGTTTAAACATTTAACACCAATAGGACTGATTGTTATTGTAGAATTTTAAAACTATCATTATAATTGAGATCCATGTTACTTGTATAATCAGTTCAATAACGTTCATACGTACTGATTCCGAATTCTAACTCAAAAACATTAACAATATGGCTGTGATATTTAGCGACATTATCAGCAAAATTATTAATAATAAAATTTAAAAGTTAGATTAATATACTATTTACACATTAAAAGTATAATTCTTGTATATTAAAACTGATGTCAATATTTCGACGATACAATAAAAAAAACAGTAAATAATGATTAAATAGAATGCATGAAAAAACAAATACGAAGTAATTGATCAAAAATTAAGTGTTAACTAAGTAAAATAGGTATACGAGCTGTTGGTAACTTCTTGCCATGTTAACAAACTTTCACACATGATAATACACAATACACTTGTAAACGATTTCTCCCACTTCATGTGTATTTCTCTAAATCCTTTCGACGTATTGTAAAATGTGTTAGCGTATGATTTGTATCGAACAATTTAAGCAATAAAGTATATATTCGTCGATCAGTTTATGCAGTGGTATGAACGTATGGTGTGGTTATTTATATTTACTCTTGTTGTAACCCCTTTGCGGTCGTATTGAATTTAGACATAGTTATATCCAATTGATTGGAGCGTCGTATTGGTTCGTTAATACGTTTATTACATGTTCAGGTTCCTTGCACTAATCGCGGAGAGTCGGAAGAGATACAAAATCGAAAAGACAACTAGTCGTTATCTAAGGCAATGGATGAGAATAGATGTACAACCGCAAAAGGAAAATTAATTACTCACTATGAATGTATTCCGTCAACAATTAGGTGGTAAAACGTTTCATTGTATTTTAATTCGACTTAATCACGTTTATAAACTGTCTGATTCACTACCACTCCGTAACATTTGAAATGAGTAATATGGTTTATATTCTACATTCACATTGATATTACAACCTCTATGATATTCACCATGACAAGTAATGTACGATAAAATTGAAAAAAAAAAGTATAAAAAAATAAAAGAGTACAATAAATGAAAGACCTAATATAGGAAAAGTAATTCCTAAAACTAATCTAATACACTTAAATACATCATTATATAAGTAATCAATCATGTTCTATCTAATATAATATAATCATGTTAAATCAACGATTATACATCTATTTATTAGTAGTATTCTAGAAATATATCTTACATTATCTTCTTTACTTATTAGAAATATATATCCTATTGTTTTACTATGTCTGATTTGTTATTAAATTTACAACAGTAGTTTACTTAGCGAAACGTTAATTTTTTACACTAATATTTTTTGTGCGTCAAATGCGAAAATATGTATAAATATATATTTATATATATCTAATATTAAACGGCATACTTATTTATTATATAGGAGAGTACTGTTACATTTTATTACATTTAATCTACTCGTTATTTTAAGAGCGTCAAGTGAATGCACAAGTTGTAAGAAAATAATTCATGTTTAAAAAAAAACTACTTAAAATATTGAAGCCTAAAAGTTAACAGGAAAAATTGGGCGGGGAGTTGATAGCTGAATATGATAGCAAAATAATATAATTAGAATTACAAATCAAATATAAGGTATTATTGCAATTAAATTTACAAGTGAAACAATAAACTTTAAAACGTTAATAGTAATTATATCCATCGGGCATTTCATATTTTAGTTCCTAACGATGGTTATGGCTTTAAGTATTACTGCTGTTATATGTATAACTTATTGACAACGCCAACGGTTAGCAAGATACCACACAAATAAATAAGCAAATAGCCCCTATATTTACTCCCGTAAGGTTAGATATAGATCAAATCGTGTTCAAAAACAGTATCACATTTTGTGTTAATTAGCAATTAAGTATTATTGTATACCACTAATTTGAAAAATTAAACATAGTATATCCTAAAACTATTACAAGAGTAGAGAATGTAATAAAAATTATAAATAAATATTTCCCTAGGGTATAGTTTATAAGACCTCATTTTTTCCGCTGATTTTGTTAGATAATGATATATATTTTACATGGAATTTATATGGTAACGTCTGATCTGACTTTATAATATCATATGTACACACTTATTATAGGTTTAACAATTGTTATTCACATTTCACTTTCATTAAAATTTATTTTATAGCTAGCAAGTGAAATAATATTTGTATATTTAAGCAAGTTAGTTAAGATATCAGGAAACATGAATATATATATAACTTGTATATATAAAATGTATATATAACTTGCACTTAATAATGACTAAACAAAATCTTAAACGCGTAATAAGAAGATACTAGCTATATATACCGTATTTTTTCCTTCATCTTTATGTTAATCCGATATATTTGAGTAGACTAATACTTACAAAACTATTTGCAATTTGCAATGTTAACCGTTTCAGTGCCACGGCTGTTTCTTATTTTTAGATCGGATATATATATATATATATACCAGTTGTGACTGCGTTTATCATGTACCGTGTGGACTGTGGTAATCTAAAATGAGTATATATGTATATGTACATATATATATATAATATTTTATTAGTATTATTTTCAATCTATTTATCTATGTTTGATTAAAAGGTAACACTTGACGACAATACCGCCTGATGTTGGGTGACAATGTTCGTGAATAACATCCAGAATAGTATTCTCTATAATTTAATTTATAACATTATTAATGCAATCGTTTTTGTTAGAATATACACATTGTAAAATTATTCTGATTTAATTTCTTTTTACCTATGTCTGAATGATGAAAGTGAACGCATCTTGACACTCAAATGGTAAACACAATTGCACTGGTCACTTAATTATATCATACGTTTAATCAAATTTCTCACACATATACACATACATACTAAAAGTTGTACATGTCACAGCTAATTCGTTCAATAAGCCACACTTTTTAATGACAGACAAAACCTATTTCAATCAAATGACTTACAAATCTAATTACGAATGAGTTATTAGCAAAATAGTTTTAAAATTTCGAAAGACGATGAAATTATGAGACCTTGAAGTGTATTAAAAAAATTATTGATGACTTAATATATTTCATTATGTTTTAATAACTTTAGAAGAAAAAGCCGCTTTAAACTTTTAAAAAATCTAACGCCTACATTACGTAAGCCAACAAAGTGGCTCGTACGGTATGATCTATACTCATTAATTAATGTGCCAAAATGATAATCTTACTCTCATTGCATTTACAACCGATTTGACATTGGTATTATTTAAACCTTTGCGGTCGGCAGGCGCTGCTACGGTGCCAATGCGATTCGCGCCGTAGCTCTTTATCTTTCGTTGCTACCACCATATGATAAAAAAGCAGTTAAGGTTGTACTAGCTGTTGATGTTTTTGTTATGAAATGGAAAGTTACACATTTTAACGAAGATAAAGTAAAATCAGTATAAATCTTCGATCGCAAAGGGTACACGGTGATGTATTCGAGTATTGCCAAAGCAAATAAGGCAATAGACTTTGACTTGATCATAAGCTTTAGGAGCGCCATAGCGACGTGTTGCTGATTTAGTATTTTTACAGAATATCACAATGCGCTTGCGCCGCCACAAAGCAGCCATGTTAAATATTTGAGCCCCCAGACCATCCTCCTACGGCCCGAATCGATTCTGAAAACTGATTGACGAAGGTACGCTTGGGTAAGATTTTGTAAGTTATTTCCAACGATAAATTGTAGCCATATAGAATCAACTTTAATTTAATGTTTTTAATTTACCTGTAAAGAACTTTTAATTGGAAATATAAAAATGTATTTGTCCTGCAAATAGTACTTCTTTTAGATATTTTACAGTTAAGATTAGATTTTGCGGTTCAGGTAGCGTAACGGACTTCAGGCTTATGGCCAACTATTGACTTAGTTTACGTGGCTGTCGTAAGACGTAAGTCATCTAAAGGATTCGCGGTATCGTTCCTTGTTGTTTGTATATTATAAAGTTAACTTAATGAACTACTTAGCTATGACACATACAGACGACTTAACCTAAAGTACAGAGAGATTTACATCTTACATAGAACTAATTTAATTGTAACTCTAATAAGTAAACTTTATATTAGAGATATCATGACAGCTAATCGAATTTTTGGTAGTATGATTATAGAGCAATATATGTACACAGTATTTTTTACCTTACTTTTATTCTAAGCATTAGTTTTATTATGTGTCGCGTTCAATTCTGTAAACAAGCTATATTAATTTGTCCTATTAATAATTCTGTGATGTTATAAGAATATTAAAATTACAGTCCATTGAAATTAGTACCAAAATGAAGTATTTATAGTGTGAAAGAAATTGGGGTTCAAAAATACAAAAATATATATAAATATGTAGATTTGAGAGAAAAACAATTATACTGTAGAATATTTAGGACTACAAGACGCATTGAAGGATACGGCGCACCTCAAGTTTGTCACGATTTTCGGAATATATTTTAATATGACTTTCGGATCATAGTTTTTATTTGCTTTTCAGACTACAAGATTATTGTAAAAAATTATGTATATTTTAATATTACTTTCGGACCGTAGTTTTTGTTTTTCGGACTACAAGGATATATCGAATTTAGAGATTCTATTTTAAAAAAATATATTTATTTTAATATTACTTTTGAATCATAGTTTTTATTTGTTTTTCGGACTACAATAATATTTAAAATTTAGAGAATATAATGATTAAAAAAAACATATTTTAATGTTACTTTCGAACCATGAAACGCACCCGTAATTTGAGACCATTTTTCTGTGTAAAATTGGTGCGTCTCAAACATTTTACAAAATAATAACTGTATATATTGAACTTGTAAATAGTTTTGACTGTGACACATAGATATAACTCACGCGCCGACCTAGCCTAACTATTAGAAATAATAGTACCTAACCTTATTACTACAAATATTAAAACTACGATTAGGCTTAACTTAACACTCCGGCGGCGCGACAAATTGCAAACCCGCAACGGCTAAACTAAGCAAAATTCACATTTTTGGACATTTTGTAACATTTATGTACAAGGTACTATTATAACATTTATTAAAATGAAGTTTTATATCCTATTTAATAATAACATAAGCCGATTCCTTAAAAGTTAAAAAGCTCATATATTGAAATGATAATTAAGGTTCTGAACTTTGTAAAAAAAAGATTTAAAAATGACCAGTGAACTGTTTGCTGGTTGGCGAAGTTGATAGTAACATTTAGTATATAAGATTTTAAAACGTATATTACAATGTGTAGTTTAGATATTAGTTTTTGCGATCTATTTTAATTTGACGTGTTCGTTGTGATGCAAATGTTATTGATACGGTTCATACCTTAACCCGATGCGGACATTGTCGCTTCAAAGGACTTAACTTGCCTTCGGAAAAGAGATATTAATAGAGTGTATTAAATGCAACTAGTTGTACTGTTAAAATTTATTAACGACATTGACTTTTGTTACACTAAGGAATTAGTTGCAGTTTCCAGCTACGAATTTAATTCGTAAGTTATTTTGCATCTGTAATGGTCGAAATATATAAGTGGTCATTTGCGGATATAAGTCTGCAAAGGGTTAAGTATTATGTAGGTAGTTAAATAGATATTAAAGCATTTCCCGATCGCCGTTGCATTCCGTAAGATAACAATCCGGAACCCTCGTTCACTCGTAATTTACCGAGGGCGACCCCCGGGGACCGGGGGGGTTTTAGTACGTATTAAGACCGAACTAAGCGACGTTCCTTATGGCTGAGGCCTCTGTCCAGCAGTGTACCGTCACTGACTATAAAAGATGTTTACCGATAACTAAGGAATCTGTTAAATGGGGTCGATTTGTCTGTATTGTTATATAAGCCGACGGTTTAGATACCTCAAACGTCCTTAAAATACAAACAAAACGTGATATATGTTGATTGTGACCAAATTTATAAAAGATAACTGCAAACCGAAGTGATTGAAATTAAGGCTCGAGCCGGTTCTGGAAAGAAACTTATCCTAGTAAGTCTATGTTTCATTTGTTTGATTGTTGTAACGTAAGACAAAAATAAAACATCAAAATGATGACAAACATCATTTTGATGCGTTCACAGTACAATAAGTCGTAAATTACAAAGAATATATATCGAATATTGCACTACACCTTATTTTAATTAAATTTATCACTGAGATTTGTTAGCTGCATATTAATCAAAACTTAATTTCATTAGACTGTCGTTATTACATATCCTATGTTGATTTATATACTATAACTACTATTTACAGCTACTCATTTACTCGGTTTCATTAGCAGTTGACTTCAAATTTACATGCTTACAAACTAATAACCTTGAATACAGGGTAGATACGCCTATAGTTACTTACATTGCTTAATATTATATAACGATAAGTTAAATGTAGTAATTTGTACACATATTACCCATAGTAACTAGAGAAACTAAACCTAACTTTCAATGGCAGAGTGTATGTCCAGATGTTACTTCATTATTCCTAAATTTTTCACCTGTTAAAATTAGATGAAGTGAGAGCTTTTCTTTTGCCTTCAAGATATATTTGTAAGTGTAAACAAATCCATCAATTACATTCTATGCAACAACCCGGTGTAATTTTTAAATTGAGATCTTATACAAGTTATTTTATGTACATTCGTAGTTGGGGTAAAGATTGTAAATGAATGGTGTGCATAAAATATGATTTTTTATATAAATTTCTTGAAGGCACTATTAAGCTTAAGGTATTAAGTATTTTCTATTAAATTAAAATTTACAATTTCATGCAATATTTAGTAAAAACAATTTTTGTTGATGCCACCTATTAGAATGTATAGCATAAATCCTTTACAACATTGAAATATGAATTATTTGAATAATTATAAGAATGGCAATTTTATTTATAATTTTATAATAAAATTCGGGGTGTTCTTGTATAATATGTATGTTATCCTTGATATATAAGAAATTATTTCGAAAATGATTATGTGATTATTTACTTTGGTTTTGTTATTATATGTCAATTTATTGATGAAATATAGAAAATAAAATAAATAATCCAGTAGTAGTGTTGACCAAGCCTCATGAACCAGTGCTCTTTGCCACATCACTCTCGGCTGACCTAGATTCTAACATCTTGGTGATTGGTCTGATATAGCGATGCCTACTTACAATTTAAATTTATATTTAAAGTTTATAAGCTACTAAATACTATATAATTGCAACTAAAACCTAAAGAATGTTTGATAAAATAAACATTAAAGCTGTCAAACATAAATTAAAAAGACAAAAAACTAAAGTCGATAGTGCCCGAGATTATTTGTCGTAAAGAAATGGCGCGAAAAAGATATGTAACGATTATTAAAGTAAAATTAATGGCAATGCATGGTACACTGACTGAGAACCAAAAAATACATGAGTTTTCCACTTCAAACTTACAGCTACTTACAATAACTGTACATACATTCATTGAATGAATATCTACTTTTCTTAAAATTAATTTTAGTCCCCCAAATAATTTCTTCTTTTGTATGTACATCTTATATCTAACTAATAACTAGAAAAATAAAGAAAAAACCTTAAGCTAATTGAGGTGGATTTTCGTTTGGTTGTATGAAGTATTTTTTTTTTTGATGATTCTACCTTACATTGTAATTAACGTTACATGCATGACTGTGAAGCATGAAATACAATGTATGGTTCAAAAAGTGGTCCAAATAAAAATGGCGACTTGATTGTGGTGGCCATGATGTGCAGACTTGTGACAATGAGATCCACGACTTATGTACGAACTCGAGGCCTAGCCTGTCGTAGTTCAACGTATGGATGAATACGAACGTGAAAGTTAACAATGTTATGGAAATATGAGAGAAATTCAAAAGGAAACGCTTAACTATGGATTTATATGATATCTAATCTACTCATTTGGCTAAATATACTCGCTTTTTTGTTTCTCCTCAAAGATATCGTAATCTCAAGGAATATTTACAGCTTAACCTAATCGGCACAGTATCTGTCTCAGATTATACATACATTTACATGTGACTATTTATAGAACTTCTGTAACATTTCTCGATACGCTTTAGTAAGTGACCAATATTTATATTAAATTATAAAAACAATTGACATACCTGTGCATACAAACGTAAAGGTAATAACTATTAATAATATTATTGAAACAATAATTATAATGTACTATGAATTTATACATTACATTATAAAGTACATAGATAGAAAGAAATATTATAAAATATATAGATGACAAAGTCTGTAAATAAATTTGCAAATACATATGAATATTTACAATGTTTACGATTAATATATGTTAAGAAGTACTGTGCTTGTCAAGTGTATAGGTTATTACGTTAGAAAATGCATTAAGTTGATGTTATGGTAAAGAAAAATTATTTAATAATGATAAAAAAATATGATTCTTGGTTTTTGTTACCCTAGTAAATAAAAATAATTATAATATAGTTACACTACTGACATTATGTACAGTTTATTAAAATTAATAAGCACATGTCATTGGGAAATTTGATGTCAACTATATATACAAGTCATTTTTATACTTATAGTAAACGAACGTTGCTATGTTATATTTTAAATCTAACCGAGGAAATATTTTTGAAAAAGTTAAATATCAATAACGAAATTTACGACATATTAACCCTTAGCACTCCGCAAGTGTTTGTATTGTTGCTTACTATGAAAAGTAAAAAAATTGTATATTCATTACAGTAGAGACAGCTCCAATTATCTACTGATAACCATTAATCAACGCCGAAGAACTTGTGTCGTCTTAAGAGTAATAGTAATTATGATAAAAATATATGAATTCACAGAGAAGTCTAGAATGTTATGGAACAAATGACAGACGCCTCCAAAGGGGAGCTTACGGAGTGCTAAGAGTAAAATTTGATATTATGTTTTTGCCATTATTTACAATTGAAGTAATTTAGTCACATTTTCCAATCTATCTCTGGCTTAATATTACTCCAATATTTTTTTTTACATTTTATGAATGTTAATTTTATTAATTACTAAGCATAGTTAAACACTATTGAAATTAACGATCAGTAATTCAAAGGCGGATTGCCGACAAAGATAGTTAAAAGAAAATGCTGTTAACCAAAACTTAACCTTAAAACAATTCTGTATGAAAATCGACTATTATCCACGTAAAAACATTCAAAACAATTACAACTAATAATTGAACGTAGGAAGTACGACGCAAAATAAAAGGAAATTATAACCCTATTTCGTAAGCAATAGATTCTATTTCAATAAAAGGAAGTAAAAATAAACTTATAAAATTAGTACAGACGCAGTCCTTTTTCATAGTCATTTATATCATTTGCCTTAAATTCACGTACACATGAAAATACAAGGTTTCACTACTGTTTTAAATAATTCACGGGTTATTACTACCTATATACACAAACAAGCTTTATTGGTTCCCATTTATCATTTTCTCACATATATCACAAGTTAATAAAATTATTCCTAACTGTTATATATTTAAAATTTTAATTGAAGATTTTATACAGCAACTCTACTTTTTTACATTCTATATTCGATTGAAATAAAGCACTATTAGTATTTTCAAGGGTTGTGAAGATTTTATGGGACTCAGGGCTCGGGGATTGGAATTCACAAATTATAAAAAAACGATCACGTATATGTAAACAGCTCGTGAAGGCCAGTTGTCTGGTGAAATAGGTGATGTTAAACCAAATAGGGGGTAAAATGAACAAGTGCTACGCGGTCGTCGGAATTGGGAACAGATCTAGGTCAACAATTCACGCACACGACGCGAACTGTGGGCGGCGCGTGCACCCTGAGGATACAGTTGTAAGCGGCATGCGCCTTAATTTTGTCGAGTTATAAACGTGATACGTTTGACCGAATCAACGATTTAACGTTGTCTTTAGCCGTGGTAATCTCTAAGATTTTCTTTTAAGCTGGATCGTAATGCTTATAATTATGCTTAAATATATATTTGCGATCTTCTGTACTGTATAAAAATGCCGAACTAATAACAACTTTAAATCGTTAACTGTGGATAACTTTTGTTAAAATACTATAACTCTCAACATACTTGATTGGTTAAAAAGTACAGTTGTCACGATTAAAAAAATTAAAACATAGAGGACCAAAATAAGCACCATCTAGCGTTCTTCACTGTCAAATTTTAATTCTTTGTCTAGTCTGTGCTATAGATGTTTGCTGTTCCAATCAGAGCCGTCTTGATACCATTGGCCACTATGTCACATTCTGTGATCGGGATAAATATTATATTGATGACCACGTCGTATTAGTAAAAACCATCGAAAGTGATATACAAATAAAGTCGCAATATTCAAACATACCGTGTGCGTTTCAAATTTTTTATATAAATATATATTATATAT
>DWQX01002155.1:0-23219 GCA_018245475.1 Pharmacophagus antenor
CCAGCTTCGATAAAGCTGTAATGGTCACTGTGACTAGCAGCATCTACTTCTCCGAATCCAGCAGCAGCAGCAGCAGCGATCATCGACAACTGTCCTTTTTCCTTTTGTTATATATGAATAAAATAATTACAATTTCCATTGATGATTTTCGTTTAATTTTAATATGTATAAAAAATCTCTTGATTATTTTTTATTTATTCAACACTAACAAAAAAATAACAAATCCGTTCTCTCGTCTATTCTTCTCAGAGGAGGGCGCTTTGGGTACTGACCGTAATTGAAATGTGACAATTAAGTGATATTATATATCCTATTTAATAAACAGTATTTGTGTTTGACATAAAGGTTTATGTCATCATGGGACTTGATATTACGGACTTGAACTTACGGTTCTTTCTCGTTCCTCGTAACATGCGCGACTAGCCTGATATCGTTGACATCAGATCTTTTGTATTATCTATACCTTCTTATACCTTTCCCGCAGTATCAGTATATCATAGTTTTATTTCACTAAGCTTGTCAATTTCTCAAATATCTGTTTGTTTTTTTAATTATACATTTTAAGTTTATATTCTTTCTCATATCCCTTTATTGTTAAACATATATAATCTCTTGCTCTCTCGCAATGATATATCATGGCTATTGTTTTCTTTTTTTGTTTTATACATTTTACATACTTATATTTTGAATAGTAATGAAAATATTATATTGTAAAATGTAAAAGTATTAATGGTCATTTTAAGTTTGTTATATCATCGGATGCTTTAAAACTGATTTCACTTTGAAGTTAAACGAAGCGAAGTTTGAGCAAGTCGCTAATTAATGATCTCAAAAGATTCAGGGAAATTTTAAATTTAATGAAAACTCAGGATCCGTTGCTTTAATACGACTTACGGACAATAATGTCTTAAATCAATTTATTTCCGTCGAATTAATTTGCTGTAATTTTTTTTTGGATTTATCTACTTAGTTAAGTATGAATGTAATTAGTTCTTTATCAAGCTGCCTGGTCAAATTTACGTAATAAATTATTATTTAGTTAATTTCGTTTAGTAAAATCTCATAGATTGCGGGAATGGGGTTCGTGTAAAAATATTTGAACGAAATCCTTTGCCCTCCAATTACGAATAAATTTTTTTATTTTCTTCTTAAGGAATTGTTAAAGATTTGTGGACCGCGTTTATTAATAATTCATAAATATTACCATAATTGGTTAAGAGTTGTACATGGTGAGGCTTTCAGAGGAATAAATGTGGAATAATTTTCCACCTGATCGACCCGTGCATAATTATTATTACTTCATATAAAAAAAATATTTTATGGTACGGTAATGTTTCTTTGTAAGATTATTAAGTTTAATACATTTTTGTTAATATCTTCTTAGTTAAATGAAATAACGTGCTGATTTTGATGAGTTATTTACCTGCTTGTTATAATAGTCTGTAGGTACTGTTTTGTGATGAATATTTTTATCTCAAATACTATGTCAACTTTTCATGATTTCTAATTTTCGTAGTTCTTTATAAAGATGTAGATACAGAAGAGGCGCGGGAGTTTGTAGCTCTATTTCTTATCTACAGCTAAAGGACAAAGAATGTGGTTAATGGTGAGCGAAACAGGCTATTGTTTATAAAGTGGCCTAATTTGTTAATAATTTATATCTGTGCGTGTGTATATTCGATAATTCACCCGCATAAAAATTTAGGGAAAGTGAATCACATACTTATACGGCACTTTAAATTTATTGCCTTTTAAAGCTCCGACTCAAGCAACAAAGGACAAGTAATAAAACATAAATGAAAGGCATGATTGATGTCAGAATTGAATGGATAATTTATGGGAGCAGTCGATTTTCGGATTAGGGATTAAGAAAAGTCTATTGTCATGCCTTGTTCTTAATGATATTCAACCTTAGAAATTTGGATTGATTTCAAATTAATTAATGGTTTGTAGCGATTGGGTATCAAAGTAATGGATACCGAACAAAGGAATTTATGTAAAGTAATGTATAAGTTAATTGTTAAACAATTATTAAATCGATTTTTCATACCAATTTCAATTAAAAATATTTTGTCGACGTCGAGTTAACACTTTAATACATATGTTCACCCATTATACTTTGTTTACCAATTATAATTTATTTCAATTATCACGTAAGGTTTTCAATTGAAATTTCGATCTGTGTTTTCCATTTTGACAACCCTGGTGTACCATTTTCGCGCAAACATTTTCAAAAGATTTAAAAAAAGGGTATATTTACGCAACCTGTACATTTCTTCCGTGACGAAGGTACTGTCTATTAATAATTAAGCCAGTTTACCACACAAAGGTTTCCAAAATTGTGGTCATGGTGTTTTTATACACAGAATTGTAAACGGGTTATTTGTTTATTATTGCTCAAAATTTTATATAGTTATAAACAATCGAAATGTTTAATTTAAAATTATGATGTAGTTTGATAAAAAGAACGATATATTTGTGGTCATATGGTACATAGGGTATATAAGATACAAGAATGATATAAAATAAAATGTATTTTTCATCTCTACTAATGGTTCTATAATAGCTAAACTTATATAAGACACTATATCGAAAACACAATGAATAAAAATACGAAAAGAGAGAAAGATTATAAAAAATTGTTACTATAAATATCATTTCCGTTATATTTTTAAGATACAATTTTCTTTGTTATTATAGAAATCAGTGAATTACATATGCATTATGTTCCTTATAAACGTTAATATAACAATGTATGGCAGGAACATAACTAGGCTATTTTTAATACATAACAGTTATTGGCACCGCTAAAACTGGTAGTCCTCCACGTGTATGAAAGAATTTACAATGAGAAAAAAGTTAAAAATGTCATTGTCAAAAGTCAAATTTAAATGCAATTGGAATGCAGATGCTAATTGTTAACAATTATTAATATTTTATTGTAAAACATAAAATAATTTGTCTAAGAATTAAAAGAAAAATTTAAATTATATTTAATGGTTTCATATTGAATATGATCTATAATAATTAATATCAAAATAGAAATATAGTAATGAATATTTTATAAGAATAAAAACTTAAGGACTTTTATTTACAGAATTAATTTATTAATATCACACACAAACCACGGGATGCGGAACCCCGCATTTGAAAACATTAATTCTGATTAAGGGATTAGGGTTAGGAAATAAATTGTAAGCCTCGAACGCAGATGTTCTGTATTTTTCACGGTAAAGGGTAAAAGTTATGCCCTTACCTTTCATCAAGTGTATATTTTACCCGTAAAGTTTTTTATTTGATAAATATGTTGATTAGGATTGGATGAAAATTTTTATAAAATTATTTTCCCGCTGCTTTTCTCTAACTTTAAATATATTTTACAATAATAATTTGACAAAGTAAGACCTAAAATAAACGAATATTAATAAAAAATAAATAATAAATAAAACGGAACGCATAAACATGTTTTTTTTTATTGGTAATGGGTTAATACTTGGCGTTGATTTCACTTGATGTTGATTGACAATGAGGCCGTAGAAGGTAAAGCGTGTTCGCTCAGAAAACATCTGCTTTTCACATGTATGACTGCCCGAACACAGCAATGCTGTTATGGCTGCAGGTTGACATTGAGGGAGGTAGCTAGCCAGGCGGGTTTGAAAAACCCTACCACCGTCCTGTTAATGCAGACATTGAATTCGTACAGCGTTACCCATCAACCAGATTGCGATTGACCGAAAAGATACTAAATGCACATAATTTTCTAGTAAAACAACAAATTTAGCATTCAGACGTCAAGAGTTTGTTTAGTACGTAAAACTTCCTCGAAAACTAACTGGTAACTACTGAAGTTTCTCAGAAAACCTTCCACGAACTTTTCTCTACAACTTTTTTTTCCCAGTGTTCAGAACTCTGCGTCGACAAGAAAATTTTGCGAACAGCAGTGTTCCTCTACTCACTGCAATATACGTAATATAATTATGTATTTTCTTTTTAAATTCGCTCAAACATGAACACAACTCGCACTTCCGTTGGTGTTACACAAAAACGTGATTTTTTTCATCGTTTTACATGAGTTACCGAGACTCGTATCACAATGAAATCAGCCATTGCTTGGATGTAACCTAATGGACCTCTGTAAAGAGAATATTTGTAAGTGCATTCAAAGGATATGTCATTAAAAACTAATATTGAATTAATTTTTTTTTTGCATCAGAGTTATTATTTTAATTAAAACTTATAATTCTATTACAATATTGAGCATTTTAACTATCGCCTTTTTTATTAATCACATGGTGAAAAGTACCCGTAACTTCATACCAATATCTTTAAATGATTATTGTCTGATTGCCTCTGTGGCACAGTAGTTTACCACATGCCATGTAATGCGGAAGTTCCGGGTTCGATTTCTGTGCCACAGTTGTATTGGAGTCTGGATGGTGTATAATTTTATGAAATCGTCTGGCTAGCTACCACCCTCAATCTGCCAATCTGCCGCCATAACAGCATTGCTGTGTTTCGGCAGTCATACATGTGAGAGCCAGATGTATTCTGAGCGAACACACTTAACCGCCTACTGCCTCATTGTTACTTAACATCAAGCGAAATCGAGGACAAGTGTTAGTTCATAACTGATAAAAAAATATGGCTATTATTATTAGTAATAGTTCGGATCATTCCTCATGAGAATTTAACATGTACTGTATTTAGCTGATAGAAATATCATTTGGTGAAACATTAAATAAAGTTAATCATCAAATAAGTAACACAATACGCAACGTTTGGATCTTTTTATAAAAAAAAACTGTACAAAATTACCTATGAAATACGGAAAGGGTTCGTAAAGTTTTCTTTAACGAAATATTTTCTGAGAATCTCACTGCAATTTATTTTTATTGCGTTTCAGATGCCTTTCGCTTTAGCCCTTTATCCCTGTTCTCTCCCTTTTTTTAAGACAGTCCCGTTGGTTAATAGGCAAAAATGACTTTAAGGCTTCCGCCCTAATTGAAAGATTTAAATTTAATAATGAATTTTAACTATGTACGTTTAAGTAAATTATGGTGTTAATGTAATATATGTATGAAAATACTTCATTGAAATTAAAAATAAAAGTTAATATCTTTATATTACTTAAACAATAGAAGTTTTATATATTTTTTCATTTATGCCTATTAAAGCTGCAGTCGAGTACAAAATGGAGATTTCTAAATGTGTCAAATTTGCTTCGTTTATTTTTGTTTTGGGAAATAATGACCGCGTGGGACATATCTTTGATTTTGTTGGGAGGGTAGAATCAAAAGTGTCCTATCGCTTTCCGGTTGATCCGTAATGCAAGGTGGGACATTTTTGTCCCATTTCTATACATTGCAAAGGCTGCAATAATTTCTATAAGGTACGTTAATTGAATTAGAGGACGCTACCCTCTAATCCAATTAATTGATATATTTTTTTTTCATTTGTACTTCACGTAATCATACCTAAAGAAGAAAATATAATTGTCTAAAACGCATACATTTTTTTTTAATTCTCGTTCCCCCTGTTACATTTTGACAGGGCCTATTCTTTTCTTTATAATTTATATCTTATATATTATTCTCGCTTTTACTCGTTTCTTCTTTCATACTCGTACTAAATTTCTTGCTCTCATATCTTCCCTTCCATACCACATTACATTTCCTTCTAACATACCTCAAGCTTAAACAAAGAAGAGATATACTGTTTATTTATTTTACATTAGTATCTTAATTTTTACTTTGTAATTTGTCTCTTAATATCACAAAAATGCAGTTTCGGTAGATTATGCGTGCTAGCCAAGAATACTTTAGGCTTCCACTTGCATAACTGCGGGTTGAAATAAATACTGTTATTGCGGCGAATAGACATTGAGGGTGGTAGCTAGCCAGGCGGATTCGGAAACCTCTACCACCGTAAAAAATTTACTGTTCATCAATTCTATGTAACAATTCTTTTACATCACAATTAACATTTAAACAATAACGCCGTATAGAATCAACAAATTAATGTTTTTACATTTAGCCAAATGTTAACAGCTTTGAAACAAGTCGCGTCTTGTTTAACAGATATTATGGAGCGGTTGGTGTGACCCCCGTGGCGCACGTGTTACACTAATAAGGCTTGAGTGTTATTGTGTGTTGATGACTAGTTCAAGTGTTTCATATGTACACGAGAACTTGCGTTTCTTTTGTTCATATCTTCGTAGTGTAATTACTTAAGTAAGTAAGTTCCTCATTAAACTGCCTAATATATCAGAGATACAACGAAAATATATGAATACCGATTAAATTTAGGCACAAAATATTGACAAGGACGACTTGAACGTAAGATTACATTTGTAATATTATATATGTATATATATATGTTAAAAAGTCCGCTTAAAAATATTTCGTATACTCGTATTATGGCTATTATTATGTTTTTAAACGAAGCTCTTTTGGCCTAATGACACTTATGCTCTCCTTTTACCGTTTCTGATATCCGAACTTTACGATTTCTTATTTTAAGACTGATGATTTTCTAGAATATTTTCTTTGTTAATATGTACCTAATTGAAAATGGCTGACTTATTATCAAGTAACATGCTAAAGTCCTAAGTTTCCTATCGTAAAGATGCATCTAAATAATAAAACCTTTACGAACGAATGCCGCCATGTAAGCGGCATTATATTAATTCAAAAAAAGCGTATGACTCTTGACAGGCAGCATGACGTTTTACAGGAAGCAAGTTTCTTTCCACTTAGTTCGTGCACAAAAATATCGGAGATAATCGCCAGTTGTTATTTCTGGACATTTTAAGTCGAAATATTAAATTACTTACAAATCAGTGGATCAAGTTGTCGACATACAAATAAAAAACAAAATACGCTCGTTCCTGAAGAATTAAAATCCTTTAGAAGATATACAGCAATGTAGGTAATGCAATTGTTAGGCTTATAACATAGACCTAGAAATATGTATATGTTAAAAGACCGACACTTTAATGCCTTCATTATCAGTCTCCGGTCTTAATCAAGTTTGATCTGGATAAATTTAAAATCATTGCGTTTATGCCGCCGCATATTACACAGATACGTTAATCTGTTTTAAAATTTAATTACGCTATTGCATTACTTCAAAGAACTAATTTTAAGTTAAATTGGAGCACTGGACAGTGAGCGATATTAGATTCGGAGACATGGATGAAGTTTGTAATTAATTCCGGATAGACGCCTTATTCCTTACTCTTAAAGGTTATTTTTTATACGAGTACACGAGATGAGAAGTAATTGTCAGAACTGTAGCCAGTGGCCAAACAGAGAGAAGTGGGGAGAAATAGGGCCCGATTTTAAGGTTTTTTTTTCAACAATAAATAAATAAAAATGGTCGAGTGCGAGTCTAGTCGGGTTCCGTATTATAAAAGATAATAAGTTATGTTTCTTGTAAGTATTATTTTATTTCTATTATTCGTTGTTGATGGGGCGATAGAAATGTACAATTTTGACAAAATCTTAAACTATTACGGTGCATACGACAGAGCCTGCTCACAGACGGACATATAAATAGACAGACGAACGGCGGAGTCATAGTAATAGGGCTTCATTAGTCACCCTTTGGATACGGAACTCTGGAAAAGAACCTTAGGGGATAAAAGATGGGAAATGATTGATTTCTTTATAAACTGTTCAATATATAAAATATTGAAAAAAAATTGTTTGTGTATTAATTTGAATAGGTGAATTTTGGTATATATTTGTATTTTGGAAGTTTTAAAAGAGAAATAAAGGAAATCTGGTTATAGAGTTAAAATAGGCCACATTTACCTTTTTAAGCATTACATCTTGCGATGTAACAAATTAAAGACGTTTTTAAGGACATTTGCAGTCTTCTGTTACCTCCGCATAAATATAGTAAAAAAAAAGCGCTAGCTTTTTAACAGCATTTTTTTTGATTACAGGGCGACATAAGTAGCGGAGTCTGGACGGTGATATGGTTTTCTCGAATCCGCTAGGCTACCTGCTACAAACAATGTCAAACTGCCACTATAATAGTGTAGCTATCTTCCGTCTGTCTCATACTTCAAAGTTGTATCATTCTCGGGGAACATGCTTCACCATCTTCGGCCTCATTGTTACTTAACACATCATCGACCGGTGACGAAAAAGAAATTCTCTCATCTTGTTGTGTTTTTCTCGATAAACTCTATAGCACACAGATTTTTTTTTCATTTAAAAATAAATTTGTAGAGTTAAAGAACTGAGTAATTGTTTGAAAGTTTGTCTCTCGATAGGCATCAGCTACAAAAGTCAGAATAATTAAATGTGAGCGAGCGGCGACGACTAAAAGCTTAAAAATCGGGTACCGATCGATAAAGTCTTAACATGAAGTGAATATGTGATAGTGTTAGTTGTATGCTGTTAAAAATATATTCCGATTATAAATAAAAGAAAACCTCAAATGCATAGAACTGTAATGATCATCAAACGTAATAATAACTGTAAGTACCGAACGAACAATGTATGAAATTGTACTTACCGAGCGCCACAGCCAGCTCCCGATGCTGGCTTCCCGCCAAAAGGTTACGGCTGTCATGAAAACACATATTACGGCACCGGAGATCGATTATCTTTTGGCAATGTCGAGTAACCATTTCACCTATATAAGATAGCGCTTACAAATCATTTCTCTACTCTGTTCCCTATTGGCGAACATCCGAATCCGATTGGAAATTCGCCAGTAATGATTTTATATATAAACTATTTCTCTTAATAAATATGGTCATTTTGTACAATTAGTATAGATCGCTATAAAATTACCGAAGTTGATAAAGGGGAAGTTAAGAATGAGAGTGCTTAATCCTCCACTAAGAATTGACAATATACTCACTGGGGTTTATATTTTTTTTTTATTGTTACGATAGTATTTTTATGATATATAGCAGAAAGAATAAATAGATCTATTCACTTTCAAATATTAATATTATTGCCGCAATAAACTACATCGATTATAAAAGAAAATATAATGATGAAATATATAGTATAAAAGATATATGTAATATAAAATTTATTTATTTAATATATTATAGAAGAATATATGTATTACAACGCAGTATCGCATATTCTGTTAGTATCTTAAAACATAATGAAAATATCAATACGTGATCAAACTCAAAAGGTTTAATGAATATCAAATATCGTAGATGAAATTTTCATTAGAACTATGAGTCAAGATAATAAGAAATAGACAAGAAAAAAAAAGAAAGAAGTCATTAATTTGTATTTCAATTTCGATAACAGTAAAAGAAGATATGAATAATTAAAGTGGAATAATTAAAGGAAACGGTGAGTAATAAAGTAGACATAATTAACCCAAGTAGAAAGTATTAAAAGGAAATGGTAAGTATTAAAAAAAGGAATAATTGAAACATTACACCGAGAAACCGTTATCTATATCACCTTCAGCCCGAAACCCGGTAATGTCTGGTACGTGACTGGTCATTAATAATGAGAGTTAAGAAGACTCAGCGTCCCCTGTCATTTGGCACTTCGCCAGGACTAACAGCTCAACAGGTTAACTGATGTACGAGTAAAGCTGTAATGGCGAAAGTAAATGCACATGCTAATTGTTTATTCATAACTTTAATGCATAAAATCTTGTACATAAGGCGGACTTAATGCCATTAGGCATTCTCTGCCACATTACTTTGTTATTTAGGCATAAACTTTTTAAACTGTAGATGTGGTATTGAATAGATAAATTAGTATATGTTTTACTAACAATAGACTCAACGAAAAAATGTTTTTTTTTTAACAGAAGTTAAAAATTGCGAAATCGGTCATTTCTATTTATCTACATAAAGTGTTGAATTTTCGTGTAGTTTTTATTACAGCCAAATATCTGTAATATACCAGTTGAAACAAAAAAGAATAACCAAAATCAAGTATTAGTATATTATGGAGCAAAATACAATGAATGCCTGCCATATAAACGTACAGCAGGCATTCATTTTCCTTCTAGATTCAACGGAATCATTGGTCTATCGTTTAGACCTCCTAGACTACCATTATATACTCAATCCTTAATTGCAATCATGTAATGATAATAAAAAAAATGGATTCTTTGAAGTTTGTACAGTTAAATGCAAGCGGAAATTGTATGTGTGAGGTATTACTCTATTTCAATTACAGTACCTACATTTCCCGTTTGGCTGTATCATATCTAATGTTATGTACAGTTCTCGATTGAAACTGGATTGGAGATTACGTGCGTTAGTATCGATCGGACGAATTTTGGACGCGTCTACCCGGGGTACTTCCTGTACTATAATATGAGATTTGGTGAGTACGTATTAGTAGGATGGGTTAGCTTTTTATATGACCGAATAAATGTGTTAATGTGGGGATGCTCTAATATATCCAATAACGTTAATTATAATATAGTCACGTACCATTTTAATGCCATTATACTTCATGAGGGTCAAATAGGAGAAAAGAAATTTTATTACAGAAATAATCCTACAAAAATACCACTTTTATGAAAGGAATAGATAATTTATTATTAAATTGTGCATTCTTTAATACCATTTTCTTCGGAGTGTTGAATGAAAAAAAAACCGTTAAAATAATATTTAAACCTATAAAATGTTTATTTATTATTTATATACACACGTTTTTGCTATCAGTCGTAATATTTTACCTACTGTTAATACCTTTGTAACGATAATATTGCTCATTGTTTTGACTTTTGCGTACTTAATGGTATTAAACCTTAAAAATAATGAAGTATTAAATAAAATGAAATGTAAATAAAACCTATTATTTACCCTTTATTTGTTATTTTCTTTGGCAAAAATCGAATACTTGAATAGAAATGTTGATAATAATGTACACCGAATAAGTTTTTGTAACTAAATGTACGTCAAAATGATGGACCCTTTATACATTCAGAGTTGATCATATGCCGGCAATTTAATAACGTTTTGTAAGCGCTATCCCACAGAACCGCTACTCCGGGGAATGCAGACACGGAGTAAACGTGTTCTTTGAATCGAACCAAATTCACATTCTCCTCTTACGTTTTCACGCCAATTTACATTTCAATTTTACTACAATATTGAAACAATGGTTGGTAAATACAGGGTTACGTGATTATCGCGGTTAAATGATGTAAAAGAAGTTTTATTTCGAATAATGCGCGGTTTTTTCTTGAAAATAAATATTAAAAAGAAGGAAAAAATAAAGCTTAGAATTATTTTCACCAGTTTTCCTAGTTATCGATCACCATAAAATTTTAACCAAAACTCGTAGTATTCTTTTACATTTTGGTTTGTAAAAGTAAGGCATTTTTTTCGCCATAAGCTGTCTCCGCTCGAGATTTCTTAAATTGTGCCGTAAAATCTTGATAGTGAGACGAAAAATTAAGGATTTTCCTGGGTAAAATTGTAAAAATGTAAAGATAAAATGTTTTATACACTTGTGCGTATTATAATCAAGTATTTACGGTATTAGATTGATTTTAAAACAAAATATAGTTTTTGTATAAATTGCCTCCGTAGCGCAATTGTTTACGTCTTGTCTTGTAACGAGGAGTTCTCGGGTTCGACTCCATGGCTACATGAGTGCAGTCTTGAAGGTGATAAGGTTCTTGGAATCTGCCTGGCTATCTACCACCCTCTATGCCAATATGCTGTCATAAGAGCATTGGCATAGAGGGTGGTACTGGCACTGTGTTTTGGCAATCGTACATGTGAGTACTAAAGTATTGTGGCATGCTTCATCGTCAAAGTCTTTATGTTCGCTAAAAATTACATTCATTTGAGGCCAGTGCTAAGCCAATGTCGACAATAATAACGGACATTAAAAAAATATTATGAAAAATAAATCTTATTTAAACCCGTTTGCACGTTTTTATTTATAACAAAAAAACAAAATTTTATAGTTCCTTTATTTTCCATAGTAACTGATGAGCACCTGCATCTTTTCCTGCGACTAGCTCTGCTTATAGAAAACATTCTATGAATATAAAACACTTTATATCAATAAACATTCATCTACATTCCGTTTCCAGGAAATGGGGTGCAGATGTTTCCATCTATAGTCGTAATGAAAGGATCTTTTGCAAATAGTTATAAGGTCTATTTCTGTTCATCCAGAATTTAGAATACCATGTCTTTACTACAAAAATATTTAATAATCGAAAGTCCCATTATAATTGTGTCCTTAATTGAAACTGGCACAACGCCAAAATTAAATTTTCACAACAGGGTAACACCACTTCGAGAAACTATGCATTACACATGCATAATGCTGTTTCCAACTGGTTCTAGCTTGATTAAAAGAAAAAAAACCGCTTTGAATTTTTGATTTTTGTAGAATTAGGATTTTTTTACTTGTTTTTGTTCCAATAAATAAGTACATTGCAGCGTGTATCTTTGACGTAAGCTAGAATGATAGAAATCTGAATTTATAGTTTAGTTTTTTTTTAAAAGATGGTATAGCCTGGTAACGAAACCTTTAAGCCAAGTCTACTTTGTTACTTATTTAATTACAGTTAGAACGAGCACTGTAGTTGTTAAAACCAGAAGTATTCTGGGCGACACCTTTTAACATCTACGGCTTCATAGTCACTTAACATCAGGTGAAATCGAGTTCAAGTGTTAGTTCTGAACCGCTAAATATATATATTTTTTTTCAGTAGAGCACGCTTTGTGAATTGAATTAGATATATTTATGACAAGTCATTATATAAAAAATTCCGAGTTCGAATTTGGGTTATAGAAAGCTATATTTATGTGATAAACCCTAATTATTACAAATTTAATAGAATTCAGTATTAAAGTGTGTTAAAATTTTATTCTACTATTTTACCACCGTTTACCGCAAACTATAGAAACGTAAACGCGCGATTTCGCCATTTGCAAATGAATATGAAAACAAATTTAAATTCACATTTCAATTGTTTTAGATTTGAGATAATAACAGTTAAATTATTAATTGAATCAAAATGAAAATGACATATTATTATTGTTAGAAGGAATGGTTCTAATTTTATCTAGAATATGATAGCAATTTTACGGGCGGGATAGAAAAGAGTGTAATAATAATTCGATAAAATAATTAAGTGAAAAAGTTCATTACAAGCTTTACTCAAGGATATTTTCTTCTTAATTTTCTTAATAAATAACATGTCAAAAAAACATTTTAAATTTTAAATATAAGGATTTCAATATTGACAACATTTTTATTAGTAGTAAAATTGAATGCGTTACTTTATTTGTTACACTATTGATATGCAATTCTCTTTTTTTAATAAGAAATTATCAATATATTATTTTGGTATTAATACATATGATTTATGTATAATAAAAAAAAACTAATTTATGCTTCTTCTAATCGTAAATACTACGACTAAATTACAATTTAAAGGCGTCTCGCCACTACACGTGGCATCTTGAGATATGCGTTCGACAGCACGAATTCGAACATATATTTGTTGTTATAATTTTATTCAAATTAAAAATTCATTTATTCAAATTAGTCTACCAAGTTGTACTTTTTGACTTTAAAACTTAAAAAACACATCCTTTCGTACGCCCTACTTTCGTATTTGCTTTAGCTGGGGAGAAGAAATGCTGCAAGAAACATTCCTGCAGCACGCTGTCAGTAACTTAGACACTTGAGAAGTGGTAAGAATTATAAATACTCACCCATAAAGTTGACTAAATTTTATGTACCCACAAATTTTACGTCATTTTGACAATAAAGTATAAGGTCCGCCGTAGTTAGCAAAAGTTTTATAGAAAAGTAAACAAAGGGGAGGTTTACGAGCGAGCGACCACATAAACTTCCGTTGTCATTTTACGTCATAAAATACGGCATAAAACGCAAACGAACGAAATAAGATCGAGTACCGGACGCTTTTGTAAAACGGAGCGGATTGTTGAACTAGATCCATTGGAAAAATATATTATATATAAATGCAAAGAAAGTTTTTATTGCTCGCCATTCACATCGAAACTCCTTAAAGAATAGTGGTGGGGATAATGGGGATTTGATTGTTAGATGCGGAATAGTTCGTAAAAAAAAGTTTAAATTTATTTTAACATCAATAAATTAATACTTCACCTAAATTTCACTTGATGTTAGGCCGTAGATAGAAAAGCGTGATCGTCCAGAATACTCGTAGTTCTCACATGTACTAGCGGAGGTGTATGCGAGGTGCGCGGAGGCGAAATCGGAGTGCGCTGGTCCGCTCCCGGAAGAACGGGAGCGGTGGCGCAGGGACGCGCGCGATGATCTGCTCCGTAGGTGGAGTCTCCGCCTCGCGGAGCCCCGTGCCGGCCAGTGGACCGTGGACGCTGTTCGTCAAGTCTTTATGGAGTGGGTGGACAGACGACAAGGTGCACTTAGATTTAGACAGGTGCAGATCCTTTCGAGACATGGCTGTTTTGGAAGGTATCTATGCCTCGTCGTTGGCAGAGAGCCGCTCTCCGCCTGCCACCACTGCGACAGCATGGAGAACGACGCCCAGCAAACTTTGGAAGTCTGTCGGGCGTGGAGCGGCGAGCGCGCGACCTTAGTCGCCGTGGTCGGAGCGGAACTACCTACGTCTTCCGACATTGGTTGAGGCCGCGGTCGGTTCGAAGAGAGCATGGGCGGCTCTTGCTCTGTTTTGCGAGGCAGTAATATCTCGCAAGGAATAGGTCGGACGTGCGAGGGAGGACGACCCGGCCTCGCTACCGATGCGCCAGAGGAGACTGGGACGGAGGAGGCAGGAGTACGCCAGTCTTCTCCTATCCCACTAACCTGACCCTAGGGCGGCGGAGGGGGATCCGTCCGCCCGACATGGGTCGAGGGTGAAGTGTCGCGTTTGGAACACTTCGCCCTCCGAAGAGCGGATGGGCTAAATTAGCCCCCGCCCAACGGCGAGCTCTCGTGAGCGAACGTCGACGGGGTCGTGGAAGAATGCATCCGCGTGCCCGCAGCCCCGCCAATTGGCGTGAGTCGGAACACCGTGAGGTTTTAGTGGGTATTCCGGAAGCTTCACTCCCGGGGAGTCCTACATAACCGTCCCGAACCTCCCCTGGTCGGGCGGTAAGCGTAACGCATTTCCTCACGTTAAAAAAAAAAGTTCTCACATGTAAGCAATACCGTTATGACGTATTGACATTGAAAGTGGTATAATTTATTTGATTCAAGGGTTACTTTGCAGAACTCCATGTTTAAATAAAACATAAATTCATTTGCTAATATGATGAATATGAATATTAGCAAATTTATTTTTGGTTTTTTTTAGAGAGTGATAGTCAGATTTTCAAGGTATGAATTTATCCGTCTACCATCCCGAATCTTGTACTCTTCTCGCCCTACAGCTGAATACAGGACCTCCATCTTACAATGCGAATGGTATACCACTTGTTTAACGGAGTAGTCAAAATTATGTATTTCGTTTCAGTTAAATTCAATAGACTCTTTTTGATTTGTATTTTCATTTGTTTACTTTTATAGACAAGTTTTTCTCGCCAATGAAAATTTATACACTCTTTTTTATTTAATGACCATGAAGTTAAATTTATAAATTTAATAATTATATAAAAATATATTTAATGCCAAGCAAAGCAAGCGAGGAAAGGCGTCATAATTTTATTGCTCTAACTCTGTTAAATATTAGCCAATTAATTAATAACGAGAAAATATTTAACAATTGGAATTTTGTGATTTTAGTTTCCGAATAAAATTTCTAGATTAATCTTAATACGTCCCCTGTTAATTGTACGACGCCTGTTACAATTTGTGGTGCAGAAGAAGAACGGATGGTAAGTGCTAATGCTTTACCGCACTCAGGGCACTCGGGAATTACGTCTATTTCGTGTGTAATATTTTTATATTCTTGTAACATGTATTTAGTACATATTAGGTCTTTAATAAATTGGTGTATGTCCACATCGTGTGGGTCAGCTTGTACGGTTTATTTATAACAATTTATTTGAGTGTATCTGCATATATAATGTTGCTACGCAATATTATTCATACGTAACATTTTCATGCCCTTGTAACGGCCGAGATAACCCGCACAGACGACCCTAATGCTGACAAGTGGGGGGGGACGTTAAACGACACTGAATGATACAGTGCGATCACAGCGCGCGATAAATTCTGATGATGGAGGAGCTTTTAAAGTTTGATAAATACGCGTACAAACAACGTTGCCGGCGCTAGCGAGTGTATCGTTTCGGAATATTAAACTATGTTCCCACATTTTGTAAGTCGGAATTATTTACTGAGGTATAACATTGGATAGGATGTGTAACGGCTGCTAAGACGCTTCACTTGTTCTTTTTTTGAATATAACTAAAATGTCGTGGCAAATCTTAGTGACGGTAAATGATGTCGCAGCGGTTACTAGTTTGTCTTGTAATAAGTAGGTATTTAGGTTCGATTCCGGGGCTAATTCAGTGATGGAGTTTGCATTGCGATAAGGTTTTTTGAACGCGTCTGACTAGCTCGTTTATATTGTTAATTTGCAGCAGTACTCCGGCTGTAATGCACATCCGAGCCAAAGTATTCTGGGCAAAAAATAGAAACAGACTTGCCAATTGTCACTGAACATCAAGTGAAATTTATCAAGTCAACCAGACGTTAGTTGGAAAAAAATATATAAAATGATATAGAAGTCGATATTATGAAGCTGATAAGGTTAATTTATTTTTAAATTGATTGTTGGTAACATTACTCTTCCAACTGGGTTATTTTGATAGTACGTAAGTTAGAAATTTCCATTATAAACACACTATTGATTCTAAGACTACCAGAGTTGTGTATTAGGGCGAAAAAGTGTAAAAGCTTTATTGTTTGTAAATTTTTTTCTGGTACATTGCTGAAAATTCTACGTGATACCAAATATTTTTAAGCTGTGTTCTTACTTCATTTTTTCTCTAAATTACATTATCAAAGTAGCGGAAGAGAACGTAAAAAGATGTTGTAAATTTTGCTAAGCACTCATCTAATGGTGGGTAATAAAAATTGATTTCACATTTGAGGGGTAATGTGTGAAACGAACTAGCATTTGTGCGAATTTCTATACAGGCTTTATTATGGCATGGATTTACATTAGAATGCGGATTGTTGGTATGCTACTCTGTTGTTACAAAATAATCAATAATTTCATTTTCATAATGGTTCGAACTATTCGACGTCGACCTTATTGTCCAGGATCTTAGAACACGCGGCAGGCCCAATAAACGCTGATTGGATGTTGGAGAGAACTATCACCAGTGGATGCCGAAGATCGAGCAGAGTATAGGAGATTCAGCAGGAAAGCGGACCCTGGCATTAGGACGAGAGAACGTCGACACGAAAAATAATGGATCGAACTCTTCAATTATGAAACAAGGGTATTTTTTTTAAATTCAGTATATATATATATATATATAAATATATACTGAATTACTCACAGTTATTATTTAGTTCTCTTCACTGTCGTGGTCCACCGAAATGTGAACACTCGTCTATCGTCCCGAGCACTTCCAACATGGCGGACACCCCTCCGCCCATTTCGAAGTACTCGTGACAATGGACTATAACAATAATTATTACAAAGATTCTACTGAATGTTTTATAATCGATAATTCTTATTTACTTTATAAACTCTTACAAATATATTCAAACTTTAAAAACAAAACCGAAAAATAAAGAAAACTTTGTAATATTAATGATCCTATCAGCAATCATCACATTTTATGTAGGAGTGATCCATAAAGTGACTTATTACTCTCAAGTACTGATATATATTCTGCAAATACATTGCTTGCTGATTAAAAATCGAAATACTAATTTTTATAATTAATTACCATAAAAGTGTCACGTATTTTATTTATAATTATTTGAAGTTAATCCAACAGTAGCAACAACATTCAGACAAAAAAAAACACACCTGTTTACATTCTCTTTTTTTATCATTTAAATTTGTAATCATAGTCGAAAATGTTAAATTTTAATTAAAACAAATAATTACAAGTATGGTCATTTGGTTATAACTGATTTGCTGATATTATAATTATTATTTTAATGACATCATTGCGCCGACATATATGTAGAAGTAAGTTCATTATATCAACGAACATGTTTATTGTGATATTATGAAATATTTTTTTCCCTTTTTACTAATATTTATATATATGTATATATATTAACCTGTTAAATATTTTGGATGACTATGATCGTCATTGGTAAAATACTACGATCCATGTAATGGACAATGTTTTCGATTATGATATTAAATATTAAAAAGTTAAATAAAGGATATTACGAAACAATATATAACCTTTACTAAATAATTAATCAATATTCGATTTCATTGTATATTTAATGCACAAATTTGTACACAAGGTGGCCTTAATAACGTAGTGTACCTTAGGATTGAGCAGAGTTAAATGTGGGAAATTATCTTGATACAATTAACCGATTAAATGCGACACCGAACTGAGCGAGTTATTTGCAGAAATAATGAATTCAAGCGAAACGCTTAGGTCTAGTGGGAATTTCGGGTGTTAGGGCCAGTCCTCGTGAACCGGGCTTATGAAGGACGTTTGATAAAACCCTGTACAATAGAAATGGTATTAGGCACAATAAATTTAGAGAAAGTAATCGTAGAATTAGTATATATATATACTAATTCTACTTCTATATATATATATATATATTTGACATCAGTTTCTTAGAATAATACTTCTAATAACATATAATATTTAGGCAACAGTGAAGCGACCACTGAATCTATTTCTACTTTGTAACACAATGAGCTTTTTGAGTTATGATCTTGTTTGTTATAACACATTGAATGCAATGCGTATTCCAATCCAATCAATTTTGTAACTTCGGCAAATAAGAACACTGATCAAATTAAATAAACCAAAAAACTTCATATCGTGTGGAATTAAATGAAAATGATTGCTTCATATGCGAAAGCTGTGTACGTCCAACTAACAATGAATTAAATCTGTTTTGTTATTATATTTACGTTACAATATAACTTTAAAAACACTCGCTATAAAAAACCGCGCAAGTGACAGCTGAAAAAAAAATTGTAAATGTTTTAGTAACAGAAAGTGAAATTAACTTTACATTAATTTAGGTTAATTTTTGGACAGTTAAAAGTATGACTAAATTAGTTGAAAACCCTTAAATTTTGAAATGTGTACTTTTCACATGTTTAATAAATATATCAGATAAAAGGAAACTAAATAAGTGTACTATGCCAGCAGTATATGATATATTGTAGTGTACAAATAAAGCAATTGTGTAACTTAGTTCGGCACAATCCAAGTTCTAACATCCAGTGTATATCTTCTCGCCTCCACTGTTTACTTCGAATCAAGTGTTTTATTTATTTAGTACCAGTATTTTTCTGTTCGCGACAGTTATAGGCGAGTGTTACTAGATTTGAAATTTGGCAAATATAAATACAGGTCTTAAACCTTTTGTATTCAAGTGTTATTTTCGTATTTCCGTATGTGACAAAACATAATATTTAAAATAACAAAATGGGAATATGATTTATTTCAATGTATTGGTGCATTTTCGTAGCTTAGTTGACTATATTCTAATATTATAATAATTATGTTTTTAATTCTTAAAATAGATTCCAATGTGTTCAAAAAATAAAATATTAAAATTTATTTATGATTACATTATGGTAGTACGTTTAGGAAGGATTGTATAAGTTAATACAACGGTCACCTTTTTTTTTCTTTCATTACTACACAGACAGAACTTGACTCCAATTTCACAAGATGGATGTAAATGGCGAAACGTATCTGTAATGCTCAGGCTCTCAGATGTGTGAACTGCCGGAACAGAGCAATGTTGTTATAGCCCTTACTTTACACTGAAGGCGGTCACTAGCTAAACGAGTCGAAAAAACCACACTGCTATCAAAACCTCACAACTCACGTAACTCTAGAATCGAACTCGGGACTGTGTTATAAGACAAACGGTAAACGATTTGTGGCAAGGAGGAAGTTTTATATTTAGTTAGGAAATCTAAAACGGTGGCGCAAACGTAAGTGGTGGACAGACTTTAATTAAATAGTGGAATAGTCAAGAGGAAGAACATAATATTATCTTTATTATTTACTTTTTTATCTATAACAATATTTTTATATATACTTACACAACATATTTAACTATATAAGCCATATATCCATTCTTAGGTTGTCTAGAAGAGACTGCTTTCAGCAGTAAGTCCGCCTTTTGCACTGCTGACGTATTCTTTTATTTCGCTCTATTTGTAACACTTACTTTATTTTATTTTGTTTCAAGTGTATTTTTTATATTTCTTTTCGTTATGCAATAAAGACTATTCTATTCTATTCTAGGAATCATCCTCATTTAAATATGCCTTTTGAATTAAAAAAGAAAGGATGTTAAGAAAAAAATTATTACAATTTCATCATTCGTTGTTTCTCATCATTTGAGCCATTTATGTGCTTACTCTTACACAACAGGCCCTTATGATGAAATTAAATTAAATAAAATTATCGAATGTTTATCACTAATAGAGCGGGAATGTATGTATCTATTGTTTAAAACAAAACTATCTTGGGTGGTAAAACTTAGTAAGCGAAATTGAAATCTGGCATCGCGCCAATCTCAATTATAGCCGCAACTGAATATCAACAGGCTGCGGATTCTGTTAGCGCTGTCTAACGAAGTTTAACTAAGTTTCTTCGTAAATTGCGTTTATTTGTATGATATTAGGAAATAAGTTGCTCGTATTGTAAATACTCACTTTAATAAAAAACAACTGTCGATTGTACAATGTTTTAACTTAATTCACAATTAATATTTTATTTATTTAGATTTTCACGCAGTCTGCTTTCAGCACGTAGTGTCCAATTTAGACTCGGGTCCCCCTGAACTGGTTCTCGCCTTGTAACGGACAGGCTTGGTAAGGGATCTGGTCAGCCATCTCTCCCACCGGGGAGAGATACGAAATAACTCGGCCGCTTCGAGGCATGGGGCTAGCCCAAAGTGACTGTTCCCAGTGGGCTTGGATAGTAAATCGCGGATATAGTCCAGTGGGCTGCGGAGGCAGTGAGTGATGAACGTAGTGCCCATTGTATTGCCTTCGCAGCCGTTTTTGAGGCTGAGGGAGAAGAGTACCAGTATAGCGATTCGCTGTTCTCTCTACTTTCCAGGACTAACCGGTGATGCAACGTAAAAGTGGTGGGGGTGGCGCTGTACGGGAGTAGGGGTAACCTTATCTCCTACGGACGAATTTTAGTTCGGCTCAAGAGGCTTGGGGACTTCTAGTTTCAGGTGCTCGAACTCTTGGCCCCCATAGCTTCTAGGTGATGGACTTGAGAAACTTCGTTGATTTGAAAAGCTAGTGAGAAAGTTGTGCTATAGGTTCCGGCGCATCATACCAGGAGGTTTAACTACCCTAAGAGGGGGGCTGCACGATGCCGATGACTTCAGGGTAGCGAAGCTGTGCGAAAGCATTCCCTTGGCGCCGCCGTAAAGCGGCGAAGATATGTTGGGGATCTTAGTCGGTGCAAGTCTGATATAATCTATCTTTGCCCCGTTGAGGGAAGGCGATAACTCAATTCCTCTACGTAAAGCAAAAACAAAAATACTTTTCGGAGCTACGTAACTAGTGGAATTTGGATGATGATAGAATTTATTTAGTTCCACTTGGCTGCCAACGAACTTAAATGTATTTATTTCTGTGAGAACATTCTGTGCGAGCACGTTTCACTATCTACGACCTTATTATCACTTATGTGTAAATTTCCTATAGTAAAAAAAGTAAAAAAAAAATTATAATGGTAGAATTAAGTCATACCATCCCTGCGCGCAATCTCAATAATGTTATAATTTTATTTCATCATTTTTAAATTTCGAACACATTGGTATCTCTTTTAAAAATAAAAACGGTTTATAAACGGCGAAGCTTCGAACATGCTCCAATTCAGTGAACACATTTAATCCCCTCAGCACTCCCCGGAGGTTCGCTGCTCAGTATTACGCAGTATATATTCTTCATGTCCCGCTAGATTTGTTTATAATTGTTTTCAAAATGAATAAATTCTCTTTTTACACCACTCCAAAAGTGTGTATTGTAAGTTTAACACTTCTATATGGTTTTTCTATAGTATCGAAGCTATCAAATATCCAAACCGATTTTTATTTTGTTTTGACTACCTAGCCTGGGTAACTGCTACCCCTAATGTCAATATGCCGTCATAACAGCATTGCTGCGTTCCAGCACTCATACGTGAGTGACTGAATATTCTGGAAGACTACGCTTCATCATCTACGGCCGCATTGTCACTTCACATCGTGTGAAATTGAAGTTAGCTGATAGCGTAAAAATCAATTTATTTTTTGCTTAAACAAAATTTTATTCGAACGTTCTAGGTTTTAATTCAATTAGATCTATTCAGCCGATTAACGACTGCAACTAGAAACAAATGGAAATGATGTATTTCGAACTTACGTTTTAAATTATAAATGAAAACAATTTATTGAGTCATTAATGTAATGATAGAAAATATTGCAATCGGTTTAGTGGTTTAAACATAATACTTTTTGAGTATGACGTTAAGAACAAGAAGAAATAAATGAACCTTTTTTATAGCAAAGAATCTAAATAAGAGGGTCGATTATATATTTACGCTCATGGCCGATATTTACACATAAAATTTGTATGCTCGTTGGGAGTACACGCCGATTTCCCAAGTAACTGCGACCTACATTTTCAAGAACTTACAATTTCAACGCAATGAAGAGAAACGGCTGTCCAATTTGCAACTGAATTTATTATTAGCCTTTGGGCGTAATACTAAGTGGGAATAACACTGCCATATACTTTAGGAAGATGGTTTACTTTTATATCTTTCGCTTAGTAAGGTCATTAACTGTAGAAATGTATACACACCAACTATAAAATGCATATATAGCTAAGTCGACGAACGTATAGTCAGTTTAGATACCTTGTCAAAACTAAAAAAGAGAGAAATAATTATCTATATAGTTTTAATATACACTGCCGGTCAAAAGTTTGAGACCACCTTGTAAAAATTACAATATTGAATAAAACTCCAAAAGTTAGTGGTTTACAATTTATTTATTTATGTTATTAAATAGGGAGCTTGTTATGTAACATAAAATAATTTAAAAACTACAATAATTGCCATTATTATTAATAAAAAAAAAATATTATTTAAA
>DWQX01002156.1:0-23217 GCA_018245475.1 Pharmacophagus antenor
ATATATATATATATATATATATACTTCGTGTTTTTTTACGTGGAAGCGTAGTAGCACCCCCAGGTAAAAAAACACTTGGAATGCAAAGGGATATTTGTAACATTAAATATCATATTGTTATTATGTTACTATAAAGAAAAAGTATACTCTAATTTCCTCGACCAGCCAGCTGTTCTGGTAGAATTATTCTTAGTAATTTAAAAAAGTTTTACAATCATATTCTGCCAATATTAAAATAGATAAGAAATAAATCCAATAAGAACGTCGAAAGAAAAAAAAGTGGGTACCATTTAAAAAACTAAATATAAATGAAATAATCTACTAGTTAAATAAATTGTGTGTACTAAGGTTATTATTGAGAATAATTGTTTTCGTATGTTCATTTACTCATTTATTATATTTTGGTAGCAATCACTTGCGACAAGCTGCCTGCCTAGTTTTAGGCGGAGCAGTTATTGCATCCAACTCTATAATTCTAGATATTCGATGGGCTGTTCCTTGTGACCCAATCAAATAAATGAAGCCCTGTCATTTTCAACACTGCGTTACACCGTAACGTTTTCGTGTCTTGATAACAACCTCGTGACGGGTCTTGGTCAGGAACTCTTACAGCGTTATTCCTGTACTTTTTTAGACCGCTTTTGATGACTACAATTTGTTTCGTAAGGATGTGTCGAAAAACTTACAAAGTATAGGATGGGGTCAGTTAGATGTTTATCGACCCATTCTATGACATCTATTAATATAGGCTTTAGTGAAATCAGACAGTTTTAATTTTTCTACCACTGTCTTCACGACGGTACTTGCAAGACCTTGATTGTTCTCAAGCACACCATATATATATATATGTAAATTATACTAATTATCACTATTAGCAATCGATGGACCGGTACGGATTTAAAATTTTATAGTTGCATCTGGTGGCAAGATGAAACAAAATAAATAGTGCGAGTAATAATGTTATTGCATTTGTTGTCGGTTCCAATCATACTATAAAACTATTTGGCTACTGAAAAATTTAATTCGCCTCTTTGTTGTTACAGTTGAATAAAAATTTCATCACAAGCTACTTACACGTGCATGGGAAATTAATAACGAGAATTGGGTACGTTAATCCGCATTATTATTATGTATACTGATGATAACATTTTGGTTATTCTTTATATTTAATTTTCCCTCTTTCACCGGAGACCGTCTAGGTGAGTATCACCGGTATCAGAAATATTTTTGTCGCATAGGATTGATTAACGCTGTGGCTTGGTAAAAAGATATGTAATGTTTCAACGTGACGAAAGCCATGTGGTGTTGTGGAATGTGGAAAGAACTGACAAGACACTTAAGAGTATATGTCTTTTTTTTTTGTAATCGTGCTTACAAATTGAGAAATACAGAGTGCTCGATTTTATGTCAGCAAATAATTACCGAAAGTTATCATTTAAATTCTAATTCACGCAATCATCAATTTGTTGTAGTAACGATTACACTGAACTAAATGGACACCTTATGGGGCCTAATAGAGGGGATCGTAAGTAACACGTAATAGATATAACTGGAAGTCTCTTCTAAATTTCATAATGTTATGGGGTTTATTCGTGCAGCTAACGTGTCATTTTGTATGGACGCCAACATTTTACTGCAGCATGGAGACACTGCACGAGAGCGCCGGACGAATGCTGCGTCAGTTCCGCGCGCTGTTGCACCGCCAGCCGTTGCCCACACCAGCCCCGCGTCTGCTGCAGCTCACCGCGCTCAACATGTTCGCAGTCGAGACCAACGCTGCGCCCTATAGAGGTACACTATTTTTTTTTTAATATTGAGAAGTTCTTTTTTATCTCCAACGAGCTGACACTCGACTTCTTGAAACGTGCGCACTAGAAATCTTCGAAACAGAATACACTAAAAGCCTTAGTACTTGCCCTATGTGCATTACGCGGAGCCCTGAGATTTACAAAATCGTTTTTAGCGTTAACGGATTTAAGACTGTACAAGTATTCTAATTTTAAATATTTTTCTTTTATTAAATCATACAAGTATAATGGTTTCTGAATTTAATTGGATAATACAATATCCAATTTACTGGTTTAACACAGGGGCTACCATCAAAGTATAAGGACCAGAAGTTGTTCTGCAATGAAACGAGATTGAAAAATCTATTCATCACTTACATAATATTTTGGGTATTTAATACTAGTTTTGAGAATCTTTTTTTATATGGATATTTTATATGGGTGGATGGAAAAATGTTACGTTACATATCCGTATAGCATAACGTTGATCGTGTTGAGACTTCAAATGATGGTACGTCTCATTCGCCTAATGTAGGTTTTTTTTATTAGCTGCAGAACTTGATTTAAATCATAACACAACTGTGCCCGCATATTACAGGAATTCTGATCATATGTTACGTGTTACATGCTTTAATATTTAAAAATATTAAAGACGTTTTTATTTTTGATTTTCTAGATCTCTATATTAACGTTTTATTAAGGAATGTTAATAAAAAAATTTCTGTTATTTAGGTTAATAGTTAAAGGTCTATCGCATGTAATACTTTAATGAATAATTTATTATTTACATTGAATTGTATAAAGCTCTATTATAACTCCAAAATGCCTTAATGACCGTCGAACTTTGCAAAAAAATGGCAAACTAAGAAGGGCATATAATTATGAACATCTCTAGTATCATATTACGTGCCTACTCGCGCTTTTGACGAGGCGCGCGATCCAGGGGCGCGGGTCGCTTCATAACGTATCTCGCAAGCGCTCAATATCGTTCGCATCGAAGAATCATTGTGGGAGCGCATATTTAAATGAACACATGTCACTATTGTTGCTGTTCTGTTATTTTTCAGACGCATTGATATTTGAATTTGATATTACATGTAGTAGTTGAATATGTACCTAATCAGAAATCGCAGTTGGGGTCATAGCAGTACCTGCTCTGCTCTGGGTGTGATTTCGGATCATCATGATAGTAACATGGCTACGACGATAATTTTGGTAGTTTTTCTTATTGTTGCGATGGGATACAATATAATGCCTCGATTGCGTTTTTAACAAAAACTTGTTAACAGGATTTATGTTCTATCGCTTTATCTTTAGTTGTCATGAATTTAGATATGATTTGGTTATCCTTATTATATCGTTGTATTAATTGTTACCTTTAATAAAGTCTTATTTAAATTAAAAATATTTTTGT
The DNA here is from genome assembly GCA_018245475.1 of Pharmacophagus antenor. Lineage (NCBI taxonomy): Eukaryota > Metazoa > Arthropoda > Insecta > Lepidoptera > Papilionidae > Pharmacophagus > Pharmacophagus antenor. The sequence continues at coordinate 3,202 of DWQX01002156.1, forward strand.
GGCCTTTGTTAATATAATAATGTTCCATATTATTTGAGATTCATGTTATACAGATTGCTAATGTTTTAGATGAATTTATTAGTTAAGCCTTCTCAAATAATTTGTTTATAATTTCGTAAAAAAAATTTTTCTTTTACATTACGTTTATCATTATTCAAAAATACGATGTAATCAATTCTCTTACGCTATCCAGTTATATCGTTTACTATATAAGGTTGTTGGGCATGTCAAGTGATTGTTAATTTCTTTTCCATCAAGACCAGGGATAATGTAATTTGTGGCAGTTTGTGACGCAAATACTATATAAAGCAAAACTTTTACAAATACTGACTGAAACAGTATTTAGAACGTTTTATGTGCAAGATTGATTCTAATGTATTTACGTAAAATGATCTTCGAAACCTTGGTACTAAGAATGTTCTAGTTAAATTTCGAAAATATTTAGTTAATTTAATTCGTTTGGAAATAATTTGGAGAACAATCTTTTTATATTTTTATCTTTGTTACCATTTTAGAATTCATTTAATTTCTTACGTGCCTTTTTAGAAGTGTAATGAAAAAAGATTTAATGTAAATACTCAATATTATTATCATATAGTGGAGAAATATTGCATTCTTAAATTTATCGAAATTATTACATAGGAGACTTGTGGTATGCGCATATATGTGATAGTCAATAGTTATTTATATTTAATACGATGTTACCGTTGTTTTTACGTTCGTTTACCGTAACATAAATTTTCAAACGTGCTAATAACGGGTTGTTCAATTTTCTCAAACTTCTAACGCTTTTGCTGTCTTTTGAATTTTATTACTCGTTTCCGTTCATTCGTTGCCCAATAACGTAATACAGTGCCCAAAGTATGATTTAGTATAATAAGAGGTCCGTTAGAAAATATAATTCATGACCGGATAGAAATTATAATTTCAGTTCATCCATATTATATCCATTTATAGTTTTTTTGTTATTATTAATATTTGTTTTGGTTTTATCGACCATACAGTTTTTAACTTAATTATTATATTATAAAATGGAAAAAATGAGGAATACTCTTCCTTGGAATTTACGAAACGTTTAATTTGAATAAATTAATAATTGATAAATTAATTAAAGAAACTTTACATTAAATTTAATAATTCTGTGGATATGATTTTTAGATATAATCACAACATATTCTTCATCTGTAAATATTTTAAAATTATTGTGTGTGATGTAATATTTGGGGATATTTAATGTTCATTAACTCGAAAATTGCTATCTTATTAACACTATTTTCAATAAAACCGGTATTAATTATATTAATTTAAAGAACAAAGTTAATTATACATTGAAGAAGTAATCAGCGGGGATCAGGAATAATTGCTGATCGTAAATGTTGCCATCATTATCTAGGAGGTGGACGAGCGTGTCTATGAAGAAATGTAATGATAGTCCCTTGAGCCAGAGAAATTGTTTTTGCTGAATGTTAGGAGTATGTTTATTTAATAATAAGTTACCAAAGATATGAATAGAATAAACAAAATGGGTTTAATGAAAATATGTTGAAAATAATGAAGAATGTTTCTGAAACTTTTATGACTTTTAAATTTGTTTCAGATAGTACCTTGTAATATTTAAAAATTTATATAGATTGAAAGGTTTTCATTTAAACTTTTATAAAAAAAAACCTGCTTTCTAATATACTTGCTATAATTGTTATACGTTTAATTGATTTCAAAATTAGCCCATAAAGCTAACTTGTAAACGTGGTTGTTTCCTGAGCCTCGTCCGGGAGCCGTAAAGCTTTGTAATTACAAATTACAAGTTATCGGAGGTTGTTGCACCACTACGGCGCCGCGTCCGTGCACTGCGCATCGCGCGGCGCGTCTGACGACGAGAAGTTCAACAAACTGACGCTACGGAACCGTGACGTCGTTTTTATGCGGTTATACGTAATGATATTTTGTATCATACGAGAGAAGTTATACCGAACAAGGCTCTTAATAACACTATTTTGAGCATTCGCTATCTTTGGCTAATTTTCTTTAACAAGTGGTATACTACTTAGTGTGTTATGAGTTTTTTCTTCCTCTCATTTCCAGGTAAATGAAATCAACATGTAATTTTATAGTTTGTAGCAATAGTGCGTTGTGTGTGTTAATTGCGTGAAATATCACATCCATTAAGTAAAAATATCTGATAATTTAGCGTAATATTAGTAACGTGTTATTACTTATGTCCATTGTAATAAGTGATCGTGGGAAGGTAGTGAACAGCAAAAATAAAGACAGTGAGTGTTTCGTTCTTGCAGGTGCTATCCGTTCTGTTATTTTTAGCTGCCTCTCTATTTATACCGGACCGGCTCAACATACTCGCGGCGTTGTCCCCCGTCATTTCTGCTACTTCTACACCGTTCACTTCATAAACTAGTATTATCATTTTTTAACGGCTTGAGTTATACATATTTGTATCAAGAAGGTTGTTATTACATACCACGTGATCGATATTTAGTCGATTATGAAGTGTATTAATATTATTTGTACCGGCGTGTCAATTTACACATTTTGAGTTTTGCACTTGCTTGTTCTCACTTTAAAATTAACTATACGGTAGCATTTCACAGTAATGATTCTTTTCAGATTAATTACTTTTTCAATTATATATATGTTGAGATAATTAAAAACAATCTCTTGTACGGTATAAACATAAACACATAAAAATAACGTGAAACTTGTATTTAGCTGTTCATGTTATTTTTATATGCACTCTGTCAAAATATGTAAGCTTGTTTCAAATTGTAGGTTCATTGTTTTAATTTTATTATTATTATGATATACTTGCTGATGAAAAGTGTTTTGAGTCTTTATATATAATGAATATTTTATTGATTCTCTGAATTGATCCGCGCTTTAATGTGGCGGAGGGGATCGGTATCCGTGGCCTGATCTCCCTCGGTGAAGCGAAGAGGATACACGACTGGTGCGTGGCATAGGGCTGGACTTGGATCGCTTTAAGTGCGCTTGATGAGCCCACTTTGTATTCGTACTGGGTATACATGCATCTACTCATTACGATATCACTACTGAGTGTAGGAGTATGAAAAGAGGTCCATATTGGGTTATATTAATCTCGAACGTATACAACAAAGCAATGTCGCACCGCAGAAGCAGTGACGAAAGGCCGCAACGGCAGATTAATGCAAAAGGGTTTTGTGTTTTAGCCGTCACGGCGTCTTAGCGCAAATTCGGGGTGATTCTTTAAGCACAAAAGCGTTACCGAACCGTGCCATAAAACTATAATGATGTAACTTTTTTATCGGTTATGAGCTTTCACTTCGCATTCACCTGATTTTAAGTGGTAATGAAGCCGTAGATGGTAAAGCGACTACATTCAGAATACTGGCTCTCACATATATGACTGTCAAAAAAAAACAATTCTATTAAGGCAGCAGATTGACATTGAGGACGGGAGCTAGCCAGACGGGTTTGGAAAACTTTACTACCAACCAGATTCCACTACAACATCGGCCCGGGAACCTGAGACATCCGTGTTGCTAGGCAAGCGGGTAAACCATAGCTCCACGGAGGCAGCCAAACATCTTGTGGGTTTTAACCGGTTCTTCACGAGGGTAAAGATATGTTTCTGACCCTCTTGAAGACATTTACCTGGTTGTACAAAAAAGTATCAAGTTCTAATAATGGATAATAGTTTCTGTTCCTATCCATTTAATACAATGTTTGAAAAACAAACTTTATCTTTTCGAAATTTGCTGATCGGCAATATAATATTTATTTTATTAGCTTTTATATTTGACCATTTTTTTAATTTTTTGTACGTTTCATTCGTTTTATTTGTAACATATTTTTGTATTATATTTGACCGCATTCTTAGAAAGTGAATTTGATTTTCAGTAAAATATTTGAATAAAATTAAAAGTATATGTTTGAAAAAGTTCTTTATTAATATAATTTGTTAATGTGCTAGAATATAAAATAATAGAATTAACCCGTTGTTTTTTATAGAACCGGTTCTTATTTATGTAAATTAAATACACTAAGTGAATACCAGTTTACACAATACAAAAACTGTTTGACGGTTTATTGTAACAGTAAAAAGTAGAAATAAAATTTTTACCGCTTCCTTTTCAATGAGTCATTTCCTTAAGAGATTTTAAGTCTGGTAGTTAGACTTTTTTAAAATAAAAGATATTTTTATTTCATAAGCAGGTATTTCTTATTTTTTCTAAAATAAATTTGTTTAAGTGACGTTTATATTGTGTCAAATTTTAAAACAGTCGATACAAATCTCCAAAGATTTTCCAATGAATAAATTAGTATAAGAAACATTTTACATTGAATATTATTGTTAATAGAAAACAGAGATAATGGGGAGCGGTCAGCGTGGCTGGAGTGTGCGCTCGGGGTATCTTTGCTAATGTTCGGCGCGTTACTGGAGCGATGTTGCGCCCTGTTGCCAGAACCGTCGCACACGCAACAACACGCCGATGCACTCTTGTTGTTACCGGCCATTAAGGTTATTAAAATATAAAGGCATTTATTTTTTGGCAACGTTCGCGTTAAGAACTAACAAAAATATATACATTTTCACACACAGGTATGGTCTGACTGGATGTTATGCCATAGTAGTATATGGAACCCACCACCTACCTTTGATAATTTCGAAATTGAGTAAGTCCGTTACATTGTCAAATATTACTTATTACTGTTACTCATTTTCTAATTTTCTAATTTTATCTTTTAGCAACGAAAACGACCCGTGGGATTGGCTCGCGAAGTTAATGAATATTCTCGAAAAACTTGATGATAAATCTGTCGAATTAGTAAATGAAGCGAGAGATGGTAAGTAAAAGTTTTTGCTTTATAAATTATTGTTGTTTCAATATTTAAAAAAATTGTTCATTAGCATTTTAACTGTCGTACGTTTGCGATCAAAGAAGTAGTCATTAAATGTAACATTTCCAATTAAATATTATATATTGACACAGAGAGTATTTTAACAGATAAATTTTGCCGATGTCAACATACAAATTGTGTGAGCGTCAGGTACAAGGGGTTGTACCACACACTTTATGTGTATAAAATGTTTAGAAATCTTAAATGATCGCTCTTTCCAGCTCACGTTGTGGTACGATTGGCCGAGGATGCGTCCCTGGCCGGGTTCACGCCACTTATGTACATGGAGCCGGCGGTGGCGTGGACGCGAGCGGAGCGCGCTACGCACCACGCCGCCGAACATGCGCTGCGCACGCGCAAGCTACTGTTCTTCGGCACTGAGTCAGTGTTTGATTTCTTATGTTTTGAATGAAGATAGCAAATTCAATGTTGAATGTAATAGTACAAAAATCCCTTTATTAAAACTATAGCGACTATAATAAATGACCGTATACTGCATTTCTCAAAAATTATAGTTCAATATAAAATTTTCTACTATTTTTAAGTTTTATTTATTAAATTAACTATGTAAACAGACTTTTAGATCTAAAGGCAATAATCGCACGTACAAAGTGCGTGTGCGAATATTGCCTATAGATTTAAAAATCTGTTTAGTTCTGAATAGCGATTGATATTGTTTATTTCAATCTTCGCTGCGAATCGACGATTACACCGTTAATTTATGTTATAAAAATTAAAAGAAATTAACAAAAGTAACTAGGAGCTGCTGTCTCTATTAATAGCGATTATGATTTGAAAACAAATAAGAACTTTTCAATAGAATTAACAAATTCGAAATGTTGTAGGTATTTAGTAGGCGTAGAACCACCAGTACTGAAGATGGAATACTCGCCCGGGGCCTCGCCGCGTTACGTTAGTGCGGTGCAATGCACTCAACCGCACTATCCTCCGCTACAAAATTTGGTAAATAAGTAGATATTTATGTATTAGGTGGTCAAGGGACTTATAGCTTACAGTTTTGCTAAATTTGATAGCTTGGTTTTTGACAGTGTCTTAATATTTTTCTATGCTGTTTTTTTTTGTTTAGAAACTGCATATATTGCCGGTAAAAGAAAATTATCCTCAGCTCTAAAAAATATTATTAATTTTTTTAAAAAATTGTTGATTTTGATAATGGAAGTTAGAAATTCGTACTATTATGAAGTATGAGTTCTTAAGTGGAACTATTATAGATTAGCAGACCGCGTGAAACACAAATGGTGTATTTGGTTCTAGTGCAACTACGCAGCAAACAGTATCAGAATGGTTTGCCAAATTTTGGAGTGGTAACTTTGACCTCGCAAATGATCCATGTGGTCGTCCAGAATCAAAGGTCAATAAAGACATGACATATTAAATGTAGTTGACGCTGTTGAGTCTGATCTATCACAAAGAGCTCATGAATTACCATTAAAGTTCGGTGTAAGTAAACAAACAATATTAACTCATTTAGCTCAAATCGGAAAAGATGAAAAGTAGAAAGTGAGTTCTCATGAACTGAATGAATATTAGAAACAAAAGCGTTTGGAAGCTTTTTAGATGTTGCTTTCTCGCCAGAAAACTAATCCATTTTTGAATCGAATAATCAGTTGTGATGAGAAATGGATTTAATATGACAATTGCAAGCATTCAGCTCAGCGGCTAAACAAGAGCGAATCTCCAAAACATACTTCAAGCGCAATATTGATCAGATGAAATTGATGGTTAGTGTTTGGTGTATTAGGGGAGGTGTGATTTATTACCAGTTCATCAAACCAGGCTCATCGACTACAGCAGAAATATATTGTAAGCAACTAGACAAAATGATAAAAGAATTAAAAAAAATATAGTCTAGATTGGTCAACAGATCGACTCCCATCTTACTGCAGGACGACACCAGACCACACTCTGCGCAAATGATCGTGGTAAAACTACAGTAACTGGAGCTGGAACTACATCATCGTTCATACTCCCCAGATCTGGCTCTCACAGATTACCACTATTATCGTAATTTCGACAAATTATTGATAATAAAAAATTTAAATTCCGATAAAGCAGTAAAATTGGCCTTCCAGGAATGCATACTTTCGTCCACCAGGTTTTTATACCACCGGGCTAAACAATGAGTTGACATTATAATTTAAAATTTTTCGGGTCTATATTGCGTAAATATTCACTAAGTACGGTACCTAATATTCCTTGACATTTCGGCGCGAGTTGTATCGGCTGTGGTCGTGAGGCATACTGAAAAAAAAATGTTATGACAGTTTGGACGTATGCATACTTTGATGAGTAAAATCGTTTCTTGTGTTTATAAATTATCAGCAAACTTTGCATATTTATCTGCAAATTTCATACTAGTCACCTTGATATAACAGGTTACGTAGATCATTGACCTGATATAGAGTCTGTCTGAGTTTTGATAGCACTTTAGTATTCGCCATAAAGATTCAGAAATCAATCCATAGAGCAAACCTTCTCCAATTGTAATAATAATTTAATTTCTTTAGCCTGAAGACTATGGCGATGAAGATAGCATTTGTGAGGTGTCTTGCGGATCTCCTACTCTCAACGAGGAAGTGGAGGACTTGCCAGATGGTGCAGATGAAGCTACGAGGAGGCTACTAAAACGAAAAGAACAATTGGAATCTAGGAAAGCGATATTAGAGCGTAGACGACAACGAATGCAGGTTTGATAGCAAAGTCTAATATTCAATAGTTCTTCAAATTGTCCCATAATGACCAAAGCAACTATGATGAATATCGATGTAACGACTTTACCCATATGAATGTTAAACGAATAGTCATCGGTAGATTTTTAATATTTTTTTATTGTTATATATTTTTTGAGAAAAAAGAAATCTTTGAGATGTTGCAAATTTTTGTTACTGCTAATATCCTTTGTTTACAGAATTTTCTCAAAGTAATATTTTTAACTGACGAAAGTTATATGTATAGTGAATATAATTGTAGAAATCATAAAGACAGACGTCATTATATATTTATACATATATATATATATATACAATTCGATGTAATTATTTTTTCACGTATTGTAATAGGACCGACTTATTTCATAAAATGTACTATTTTAATAGAATTCATGCTATCAGGCATATAAAACCAAGACTTTAAAGTGAATCTTTCAGATCAGTGACATGTGGTTAGAGCAATCATTTTACTACGAATGTTTGTAGGAAATGTTGGGGAGTACTGGCGTTGAGGTGTCCGTGAGGCCTCGCTGGCTGGTGCCCGACACCAACTGTTTTATCGACCACCTGCCGCTGCTGCAGAGAATTGCTGCTGCCACCGGACAGCCATATATCCTTGCCGTGCCCCTAGTCGGTCCGTTTTTTAACATATATGTTTTACTTAATATTTCCGTTTCTCATAGCTGTATCATTTAAATACTGTTTAAAGATTTATGTATTTATTATACCATACATTGAACAGAATTAACCTCAAATTTTTTGTGACATTCTACTAGATAAATCACATAGCTATCTCTAAAATATCATGACTTGTAGTACAACTGTAAGTAATAGATTATAAATATAGGTATTATCTTTAGAAAATGAATAAAAAAAAAATAAGCATTGAATAACATTTTGAGAACATTTTATTTATATCAAAGTATATTTTAAACAATATTATTGTACTTTGGTATAGTGGTGGCGGAACTGGAGGGTCTGTGTAAATGCGCAAGAGTGGGCGGGGCGGCTCAGGGCGCGCGTGCGTGGCTAGGGGATGCGAACGGCGTGCGGCTGGCAACGGCGCGCGGCTCGCTGCTCGCGTCGCGCGCCTTCACCGCGGAGCGCGACCTGCCGCGCGCCTCCAACGACGACCGTGTGCTCGCTACTGCACTCAACCTGCATGCGAACCTCGATGTCGATGCCGCCAGTATGTTACCTCTTAATTTTAAGATAATCGCTAATATTCTGAAGTGCTAAAACTTCTTTAGGGAATTTAGTGTTCTAGAACTGGAATTCCTAGAGAAGTATTAACTACCTTCGTAGCGCACAAATTAACCGTTCACATTTCAACGCTGAGGTTCTTGGCTTTATTCGGAGACTCTTATACATGTTTTGGACTTAGTAACTCTTTCGAAACGATTGTCTAGCTACCACCATTATAATGTTAATTTGCTGCTACAACAGCATTGCGTTCCGACTGTCGACATATGAGAGACTGAGTGTTCTGGGCAGGCTTTTTGGCGCACCTTTAACCTCATTGGTTTTTAACCTCATCTGAAATTGAGTTGAAGTTTAGCCCATTATTGATCGACAAAATTATAATCCCTGTTATTTTATTATATACAGTAACTTTTTCAGAAACACAAGAAGAATGCGGTGAATCATCCAAATGTGTGCGTACAGTTCGGGAAGTGGTGTTATTGACGGACGACCGCAATTTGCGCGTTAAGGCGCTAGCTGCTGAATTGCCCACGAGGGATCTGCCATCGTTCGTGCAGTGGGCGGGATTAAGTTGCGACGACACTGCTACTACCGTAAGACTATTTTTTTAAAGCGTAATAACGTGTAGTGTCATTAATAAAATTGATTTATATAAACCCCTTTCCGCAAAATGACGAGTCTAGCTCGTCATTAGTTTTTCATGCCATGTCGCACAATGACGAGCTACACTTGTCATGCATACTGTTGAATATAATTGAATTTAGCAACAACTTTTTTACTTGTGGAAATATCACAGATCCCTGTCACATATTGTTTATCGTTAGAATTTTTTATACAAGTCATGGTCGAATTGTTATTAGTAAATTATTTAAATGATAAATTTACTAATCTTTACACCCAAAAATAGTATATCTATTGATGAGTCTTTGATAAAATGTAAAGGTCGATTGAGTTTGGTGCAGTTTATTGCATCCAAGCAAGCAAGATTTGGAATAAAATATAAACTGTGTGAGTCGGAGTCAGGACATTGTAGCCAGATTAAAATATATATCGGAGAACACAAGATCGGTGATGGAACTATCAAAGCATGTATTAGAAAAAGAATACACTATATATTTGGATAATTGGAATTCATTTTAAATAAAAAATAAATGGTTATTTCATGCTTACTTTTTCATTATTAAATTGTACCGGAAGGGTTTAATTACATTCCTTTATTGGCTTAGGGGTAGGTATACATTTCTAATTATACAAAGAAACATTTAAAATTTTCTCTTCTTACTCTTGTCGTATTCGTGTATTTATTTATTTGTCATTATGAAAGTGATGATAGCATTAAGATTGATCTTCGGTTTACAACATGTGAAAACGCGTTAGCGGATGCACGTCAAATTTATACAAAGTATGCAAATGGCTAAACTTTCTTATAAAACATTTAACACCAGAGAAATGCCTATAAAATATATTTTCGTAATAGAATAAACCATCGAGCGCCGGGTGCAGTGCAACGAGTGGACATAATTGACGCGCAGATGTACCAGCCCTGCTGCAACACAACCAGCTGGTCAGGGTGACATACGGCAACAACGCGTAAACCATACAAATAACTTTCAGAAGAATGGCACGCGGCCGCGGCGTCCTGTCAGTCGTGAGCCGCTTAGTGTAGGAATTGAATAGTTAAGTAAAATTAAATACACCAATAGAACGATCAAACAAATGAAGTACATTTTGTTACTAATTTAGGAGTCCACCATCGTGTTCCTAAGCTACGTTTTTCATTGTTACTTTTCCATTAACATTTCTTGTACGTACGGTAAATTTAACGTTGCTTAGTTATTATTTTTATTGTTCTTTTTCGTGTTATATTAAGTATATTTTTTATCATTTTAGTTGGTTAGTGCTAATGAAATATCTATTTTAAATATGCAAAACTCTTAGGCTTATTTTCATTCAAACGTAACTGGTTCGCTTATGTCGTTAGTCAGAGCAATGCATGGATTTTTTATCATTGTTTTTTCTTAGTCGATTTCTCATATACTAATGCAATTGTCCGTTACTTAGATGTGTTATTGTACATTCTTTTATTTACACATCTCGTTTATAAGAAATATACTTGTGTAATTTCAGCGAATGTTTTACATTTCACTTTATTAACGACTGCAGTGCTAAAGTAGATGAATTTTTTAGAGATAAGATTATATTATAAAAAGTAAATAAAGGTATTCTATCACGATTTATTGACGCGGATTATACATGTTCTTTTCTTAAATTGTACTAAAGATTATACAAGATTTTCTGTAATATACAATTAATCATTTTTTCTTAAAATATTCCAATGAAAAATGTTTATTCTTATAAATATTTCTTTTATAATATTGCAAAACTATTTATCATACACATGGACAGGTTATTTTTCACTTAATAGTAAGGAAGAAAGGCATTGTATAAAACAAAATATCGAAATGTAACTACCTAATGTAGACTTTGAAAATAATATTGTAATAAATTTTTCATTTTGGAAATAAATTTGATGCTGTTAGTTTTTGTCATAATCATGATGTTTTAATAAACATTGATTACTTCTAATTGTTGTTCATAATTTAAAACATTTACAAACTTAAGTTTAAAATAATTCATTTAGATTAACATGTTAAAGTTGTACTAGCTACTACTACTAGTGGTTGCGTTGATTATAAGAAAACGAAGACATTGAATATTATCCCGGAATAATACGATTTCCCGCTATAAAATGTCTTGAGTATTAACATCCGTTATCATCTATTATACTGACTTTCATAAAAATCTGTCCAATAGTTTTTGAGTGATTTTGAGTGAGCTCGAAAATACTGACAGACGTATTTTTTTTAAAAAATTCTTTCGATCTCTATATCAATTATACAGTTACAGATGGAATTGTTAAAATATACAATGTACAGCAAGTTTCGAGAGATTATATATTATATTACGTACATTCTCTAAAGTCATCTTTTGGCCATATATACGGATCTGTTGAAGGTATTTTATGAGGCTATATCAAGGAGATATTAATATTCCGTTTCGATTTACACCTAAATTAAATCTAACCAACGACCAATAGAAATTGATCTTTGCAGTGTGAAGTATTTATCTATGTTGTAAAGTGATAATTCAATAATTTGTTTACGTCCTTTTTTAGGATATTTTATTAAGGGAAGGTGACGGGTGCAAAAATATAACGAATGAATTAACCAGCATTGTTTAGTATGGGCTACTTATGTGGCTTCTTTGATGGTTTATATATTTTAATAAAATTTTATAGGCTCGCCACTTTCACGTAAGTTTGCTAACTATTATCATAAACTTTTTAAAATCCGACAGTGTGGAGATTACTAATTTGTTTATATGTAATTTATTTATATGTTTTTCTCATTACGAAAAAAAGTATATTTAAACCTTTGAAAATTAAGATGTTATTGTACGCAATCAGAGGCGTGCCTGTAGGGTCCAAACAAATATACATTACATACTTAATAAGACATCATTACATGATGTAATTATTATCTTTTTTTAATCTTTGTAATCGTATCAAGACTATCAATTATAAATTCTTGACATAAGTATACATTGTTGGCTAAGTGCGGTATGACAAACTTTCCGCCTGGTATGATGGTACTTCCACTAACTACAATCAAATTGAAATAATTTTCAATACTATAAGTATATAATATGTTCAAAAGTCGAACTATTCCAACGACGTGAAGTATAAAGGATGGCCAGTATAAAGTTTACGGGAAGCAAAAAAAATGGTTTAGGTACCACGTGTGTGATGTTTATACTATGAAACATAGCATATTGACGTGCGTTATGTGTTTCTGTAAAAGATAATGAATACTAAATCTATTTATGGCCTTGCTAGTGAGAAATTCCGATGTAAAGAGCTGAGCAATGGGAATTGGCAATGTTCCGAGGCGCGGCCAGCACGCACCGGTGTGGAGGTTGTAAAAGCACCGTTATTCTTATTTACCGTGCGCATCTCGGCATAGGCGCTTCGAGCCAGCTTATTTACTATACATGCAGAAAGGGTACATGCGTACCGTTTGTGTTGACATTTGATTTCTCTACCTTCTATTTCCCCATCTATTAAACATGTTACAAGTAAAACCGAGTTGTGTTTAAAAGGTAAAAGGCTTTTTTTTATGCAAGTGAATGAGTAATTAACGCGATTAAAAGTGATCACTGACGCCGGTTGATTGCCGTAACATTGGAGGAGGCGTAGCTGCGTTGCCGACATTTATAAAGCTAGTAGGGTTTTTTCTTGAAGGCACGTAAGTCGTATCGGGACGGAAATATCGCTGGCGGCAACTTATTCCACATAATGTTATTGCGTGATAAAAAGTTTTTAATAAAAGCGTTTAATAAAAGATCGTCTCGAGTTTTACAAAAAAGTTTTTGCGTGTTGAAGTGTAAGGACTCATACATATCCAGAGAAAGCAAACAGAATTTATCTGCTCGATCCCTGTTGGCGATCGTCGATCCATATTCCTTTAATCATTTTTTTTGTTATAAGTTATAAACGTATTAAAAACTTCCTTTTATTCATAATAATAATATTTTTGATGCTAATGCAACCCGACAAGTATATGTCACAATTTCAAACATTTTAAAAATTAAATAAATCGAAAGTTTATAAAAAATATTAGATTAGTATGGAGATTTGTTGCTGAAACATGAGACTTTTTGATATGAATTTTCGAGAAATCTCTAATATTTTTTTTTACCTCTATTATTTAGAGTCAATATTTTTTTTTAAATATTATTTTAATCTATTTCAATCATTCTCTTATAACTTGAGGGAAGTATAGTTTAAGAGAAGTATACACAGTACAATCGGTGACAAGGATACTTTAGGTATTAAGTTATTTTATCTGGTGTTTTTATAAAAGACATTTATATTAAAAATTTGATAAAATAATCAATTTAATAGACTTTCTATAAGTTGCTATTAAAATTGATTCTGTTCTTTGTGCACTAAGTTATAATAAACCTGCTTTTAAAGTTGTGTATCATTTTATTAGCAATTCGCTTCCGTCTGTCGCAATTGGATATTTACATGATACATAACGATTTTACGAGGACGACTTAACTATCACATCGCATAAATTCCCAGTGGCTTTAAGGTTTATGTAATAAGCTTTTAGATACGAGTACGATTTGAGATGATGTTTATCAATACGAAGGTACTATATTCATATAACTAATACCTAATCATTCACTTTATAAAATAATTTTATATTTATATTCGTTAATGTTGTCAATTAATAATTTGCCTACAAAATATCATATAAAGGACACACCGAATATGTCCATCATTGGCTTAATTTTACAGATTAACCAAATTCGATGCTGGGACTGCCTCAGTGGTGCCGTGGATTACCAGCTTATCTTATAACACGGAGGTCCCGGGTTCGATTTGCGGCCCATAGGAGTAGTGGAGTCAGGATGGTAGTAGGGTTTTTCAAACTCTCCTGGTTAACTACTATAAATGCTGTGTTCCATGTTTATTCAACATCACGTGAAATCAATGCTTCGGGTTAACCTATAACCGATTAAGTTTTGTTAACACTTTGCTTTCGCACACATAATTAATATTTGTCGTTCGGTGCCCTAAGTTCAGAATTACACGCTTGTTCCAGCCAGTTTTTCTTTAATATTTAAGTATAGTTAATAAAGCTTTTCTAACCACATCATCGGTTCTTATGAGTACTCACTTATGTCATATCCGTTAAATTTCTTATGGTACTTATCATTTACCCGATAGTTTTTGCATGACACTAAGGTGGTGTCGCTGGACGGCTGTGCTAAGATTCGCTCTAGTGATAATTTTATCACTTTACAAAGATATATCTTAGGTCTGTAACTAAACATAAATATCACAACTTATAATAAATTTAACGATTATCATTGTCAACATTACTAGTACTTGTTAATCACGTTTATTTTAGGCGACTGACATTGACGAATTTATATTATTAAGGTTCTATTATAGAAAACTAAACAGTACAAAATTGCGAATCTTGTTTACTACAGAACAATATCGTTATTTTAAATGGTAAACAATCTCGATATAATGAGGCTGGTTATAGAAATTAATTTTAAATTATGACCTTCGCTTTAATAGAAAGTCAGCTTTGTCATGTTTTCGTGTTATTTTTTTGACTAATTTTCATGCTGATTTTATTTATGACGACATTGATGATGCAATTGTTTATGATTTGGTTCGTTATTCAGTTATAATAATAATTATTTATGCCGCTGCAACACCTAATTGGACAAAGTGCATGTAATGAAATGATCGAAAAAAAAAATGAATGATGATCCATTAGAAGGGGTAAATATGAGTAGTGGAGTCTAAATGATGGTAGGGTTGTTGAAACTGCCTGGCCAGCTACCATACTCAATATCACTTTATAAAATTTTAAATTGAGATCAAGTGTTAACCAATAGCTAATAATAGAGTAGAAATGTATTCACGTGTTCAACAAAATCAATAATTATTTTGTCCATCCAGAAAATTAATAAAAGCCATGTAGTTATAACTAACCATACCGATATTTTCATTACTAAGAATGATAAACTTCATGGTTATTATAAATGCGTGTATTGAAATAATAAAACAATTTTATAGATTTTAAGTTAACACATTGACGCGGGCATGATCCACTGGCGGGTCATAAACATATGGCCGTCACAAACGCGCCAGAGTCAACATATAGAATATCTGCGTTTTAATTTGTAACAATCTCATATATTGTATGAATTAATAATCTAAAAAAATACTCAAACCCGTTATTTCAAAAAGTCTCATTTTAGTTGATAATTTTTAATTTTTAATATTAATTTTTGACGAATTTGTAGTGTGTGTACTATTATAATTCTACTCGTGTGCAGTGTTTGCAAGCATCGGATCGAAAAACAACTATTGTCGACATTGTGTACTGTTAATATATGTACCGTAATTATGCAATACAATAGAAACGTATGTAAGCTAAAAAGGCAATATTCTTTAGTAAAGTTATGATTGCTTTACATGAGAATTATTTTTTATTTAGTGAGATTTATTTTGTTCATTACAAACGGGTTACCTTTCGTCAATACAACACTGTTTTGTAAAGGAAAGATGGATTTAAACATTTTAAATTTATAATATACTGTTTTTCCTATCCAATTAATACTGAAGTTCTATCGACATAAATAAATATACATTTTATTGGTTAGTAATTTTATATACATATATTATAACAAATTTGATTATATTTAATTTTACGAAATCGACTAACATAACCTACAGTACTTTAGGTGATGCGGTTTAAAAAATTACATTTAAGCAATAATTACTATTTTTCAGAGCTATTTACTGTCTGATAAACTTTAAAAGTGTTTACAGAATCAACAAGTGTAGCCGAGTCGAAATATTGTCTTCTTTGTAAAGATTTGTTTAAATCTGATATTTATAAAGTTTTTTTTACGTAATTAGTAATATTGACATTTTACATCATTATATTTGTAGGAAAACAAATTTTGCATAGACGTAAAATGAATAATTCTAGTTCTTCGCTTTCCTTTATTTAATCTTCATTCTTCCAGGACAACTATGGTAAGGTTAGAATTACATTAAAAATGGAAAAAAATAACAAAAATAGATTTATAGTTAGTTACATTTGTATCATTAACAATATTATTGGCATATTTCAATCTACTTTTAAATTATAATTATGAAGGAAGTACTTCAAGGACATTCTTTAAAATTAAGACAATCTCTGCAGCGTTGTTGTCTTTTAGTATACGATTTTAAAAAGGTTATGATCATGATCGCTGTAAAAACTGCCTTTTTCTGAACAACTACCGTTACACAAATATTTATTCTATTATTCCTTTAAAATTAGCATTTCTTTGTATGATGTTTCATGAAATTTCTTTAACAGTGATGGCATTTTAATTTAACCAGGGAACAGGATTTAAGTTTCTATTTATTTTTGGGGATATAGAACATTTATTATTGTAGACCTTCACTAAGTGTGAAAACGAAAAAGTAACGTGCTACGTGTGTACTTTTGCAGTCTAATCCTTGGTACAATATTATGCATTTGTCGTATTATATATTAAAGATTTTGATGATAATAATTTGAAAATGATTTTACAATATGCTTGTTAAATCACTACTTATTTTTAAATGCAATTTATTACTACAATTTTATTTCCTGTACTATTTTACTCGAACTTACATTTTATTTTGACGTCAAATGAAAGGCTAGCGCTTTGTCACTGATCTCCCTCTGCTTAATGTCGACAAAATAAAACGTCGAGTTTCAATAAAGGTTATTATTTCAATTATTGTTTAATATTGGCTAAAAGAAGATAAATTCGGCCTTGTGACTAGTACAAGACTAGTACCACTTTCTCGTCCACTGCGGACTTGCAATCCCTGTTCACTATTTTTACGCAGTCGTTTTTTATTGGCTCATCTATTTTGAGCGACGCGAGTACGTTCACTTGAACATATATGCTGTTATAATTTTTGCAATCAGAAACTACTAGAATCAATTTAACATAAATGGAATCAAATTGTAAAAAAACAATGTTTTACTATTTTATCTTAATTTTACTAAAGTGCTTTAATATTGCCGTAGCTTTTATGGGTATATAATCATCACTAAACCTCTTATAAAAAACCTATGTATATGCTGAAACTACTAATTTCATATGCCGATTTAAAAGATTATTTATAAAATTTATTGTAGAATGTTAGGTAACAAATGCATTGGGTGTGTCTTGCAAAGTTATTTATATATGTTGATGACTAGAATTAATACGGTTACCTAATAGTCTGTGATTTTATATACTTGCTACATTTTTTACTGCGATTTATTAAGGAAATCAAATAAAAATAATAAACATTAAAAACAGTAAAGGTCTCTACGAGCCTTACTAGCAAAGGCCTTTTTAGAGAGGCTATTGACGTAAATTATTATGTTAATGCTGAAACAACTGTTATTTATAAATGGTAATTGATTGTCAAAAAAATATAATCACGTTAAGATTGTTTAATGTCATTACAAGGTAAACTACTTTTGATACTCATCATAGTCCTTTCTATCGATCTTTGACATTTATCACGTTCACATCACAGTTTCTTTACTGTAACTCTTTTTCGTAACGGAAACGTCTATGTTGATAGGCTTACGTGGAGAACTAAGGAAGGGCAAGTAACTCTATATACTACCTCTTAAGACCACGGGTAAATTTAAGAATTGTTATCATGAAACAATATCAGGACTTATTAAAATGAACAATTAAGCTTTCATTTTTAAGGTTTAGTTTTTTAAACATTTGATTCTTCTTGAATTACAACAAATTACTCGACATGAGAACATAACAACCAAATTAAATAATAACCTTAAAAGGAAATAAAAAAAATCTTGTCGAAAATCTAAAGTATTACATTTGTATTTAAGGTACGTCGCGCTTCTTCATTGATTCGGTCTTTAAAAAATTTTGAACACATTAGTATAAATCCTAATCCTAATAAATCCTAATAATTCCGGTGCTATAAGTTTTTAGTAAAAAGTAATACTTAATTTTTTTACGGGCTAAATGGAATGGTGCTAACTATGCTGATTGGTTAATAGCATTTCTTACTGTTTATTCCACAATGAAAAATTTTGTGTCTTTGTTACACCGATAAATATTCCATAATTATTGTGCATCTTTCACAGATACATGTGTTATGTTATTAATGTTTACTTTACATTAAATAAAGTAACCAGTTTTAATTATTAAAAACAATGAAATTGGATATAATTTGTGCGAGTGAAACGTGATGCTAGTAATGTTTCTTTTGTTTGATATTTTTTTACGTTAAAAGTTCTTTTTTAATACAAATCTTACTGTAGACCACTTTTTTAAACTAACCAGGCGGGTTCGAAAAATCTTACGACCATCCAAACTTCACTACTCCTGTGGTTGAATTGAACGTAATATTTGCGCGTTACAAGGCAAGCCGGTAAATCACTGCGCTACAGCGGCAGACGACGTTGCATCATCATCATGACCATTTTAATTATTTAATAATAATTAAATATTTTTTTACATCTAACAATGCTTATTATAATTAAACACTATATTTTTTTTAGAAATCGTGTTAAACATAGAATGTAATGCGGTGGGCATGCTGATGTAATGAGGAACAGGAAGAATGGCGTATATAAGCGTATTTAAATAAATTGATAGCATTGGATTTTTTTCCCTTCCAAGGAGAGGTTTTTCGTGATGATATTGTATAAAGCGTTAAGTTATGGGTTACACGGAAATGCAGTTTCGGAAAATTACTCATATATATGCACATATTGATTTTGTGATTTTTTTTTATTTTCGACTAAGCGGCGAAAGAATCACTAAGAGAGGTACTAGTGATAATAATTCTATTGCATTACTCTGTGTTCATTATCTTTAGATATACGTAAGATGTTAGTAGTTCTCGTTGTATAATAATTACACTATCAAGTGAGAATAGATCCTGCTCGTTGATGAAGATCTATCCTAACGCTAGTTTTCAATAGTTCAGTGAGTCAGTGTTGATCATTGTTCGGAACAAAACTAAATGTACATCAATTTGGGTCATGTTGTTTTCTGTCTTAAATCATACAATAATTGACTACAGCGCGGGTACTGTTTTATGGAAAAATTGATCGGTGGGCAACAAATGTTTCCGTATTTTTTGTTTCAGATTTCTATGGCGTAAACTCTTACTTCAACTTATACGTATAATTACGGTTTTCCATTTTTCGGATAAGAAACTTGAAAGTTTTCTTTGACTGCCGAGTTCGTGGCGTGATACGCTAGTCATTGTGTAGAACGATGTACGAACAACGTAGACTATATAAGGGCCGTGACAAGTGTGACAATTTTGCACGCTTTCGGAGAGCTAGTAGGAAATCTAGGTGTGACTTTTATTTAGACTAATGTTGCAATCCTTCAATAGTTCAATTTGTATATGAAAGTTATAAAGGTTAATTTATAACTTTTACATACAGAGTAATACACACAAAGTTTCACGTAAATGATATACACTGCCGGCGAAAAGTTTGAGACCACCTTGAAAAAATTACAATACTGAATAAAACTCCAAAAGTTAGTTCTCTAAAAATTATTTATT